>JAJEJO010060588.1:6129-23491 GCA_020662805.1 Glaucomys volans | reverse complement strand
ACTGAGATGCTGACAGAGATCCAGAGAGAAGTTGGGAGAGAGGTCATTATTGAGAGATGATGTTTGGGGGAGAGGGCTGTTCATGTAGTTTTGAATGTTGAAACCCCAGTATTGCAGAGAGGGGATATACTAGAAGTTCTTTGTGACAGCTCAGAAGAGATAGAGGGGCCAGATGGGGAGCAGTCAGAATGATAGGAATAAATGAAGTGTAGATTATCAGGGAAAGGATGATCCTAGGGAGGAAAAAACTTCAAAGGAATGATCAGCAGTACTAAATGCTGTTAACTAAGAACAACACGTGAAGAAAGGGCTGGCTGTGTTTGCAATCATTTTCAGTAAATTGGTAAAGGCAGAGATAGCATTTTACTCCACCACTGTTTTGATTATCAGTTCTTTATTCTACGACTCACAAGGTATTTCGGTATTTCTTAGAACTCTTTTGCAAATATTATAAGTTAAAAGATAAGAGTAAGAAAAAAGATATAAAATATCATATGTTGGAAATTTGCTGAAAGTAGATTTTAGGTCCTCTTACCACATATGCACGTGCACACGCATAAAATAACTGGAACGTGATGGATTCCTTAATTTCACTACATATGTGTATATCAAAATATTATGTTATACATCTGAAATGCACAGAATAAGAAATAAATTTAAAGAAATGTTTTAGAAAATTCAGCTGAAGCTATACTAATCCTAAAACATGTTGAAAGTTACTTAATTTAAATAAATTCCTGCCCATGTCCAGATTTCTGTGGCTTTCTAGGGAGATGTGATCTGAGAGCTGTCAACAAAGTGTCATTTAACTGTATGCATAGTTTTTCTAAATTGAGATGTGCTAAGATGAGAGAGAAAATGTTCGTTAGACTAGCAATATTTTTATTTTCTGCTGACATAAAAATAGTGTTAAACGTTATTTTTGTTATTTTTGAAAGGTTTGAAAAGAATGAATAAGCAGGAAAAATTGCTCATGGTCTACCAAGAAGCAATCGTTTTTTGCATTTGGCCTAATTGTTTCTAGGCCTTTTTTTTTTTTCTTTTTAAAGCGCATTTATGGGGCTTGTCATCGTTGTTTCTATAATGGGGGAAGCAGCATAGTGGCTCATATGTTCAGGAATCAAATTGCCTTTTTTCAGCTCCTACCTCTGTCTCTAAGGAGCATCACGATCTTGGTGAGTCTCCTAATTTGTTTGTACTTCAGTTTTCCCACTTGTAAAATGGAGGAACAATGAATTGTTTTGTAAGTCTGTGTGTTCTAGTGTCCAATGTGCAAAACAGACTTGATCCCATCCTCTTTCCACTGTTCCTAACTTTCTAGTTCATTTTTTTCCTTCAACTGCCACTCGTGGAAGATTTCTCATCTCCTTCGTTGTTTTTAATCTCTCATTTTCGTGGTGTTCTATAGTTTTAATATTTTTCGTGTTTTTAAGTTAAATTATTTAAATGATGGTAAACAAATCTCATTCGCAGATGAAACCAAGGTTAGAAGCCACCTTTATTCCTAGAAACTAAACTAATATGAGAAACTGGGGAACCTCCTTGAGAATTCTGTTTGTCTGTATAACAGCCTCAAAGTTGCAATGGCCTATGCCCTTACATTAAATCAAATATGGCCTGGATCTGTTCTAAAAGAGAAAAAAAGGATAATAAGCTAATCAAAGCATTTGATTGTCTGTATCTGAGTTATTATCCTAAACGCCATTAACCATACACTGATAATCAAGTGACTGGATGCACTGTTAACAGTAATATGTCCTCAGGGCACCACATTGCCACTGTGTGTGCTATGTGTAGGCTGTGGGGATAGAAGTGTTTCTAAGACCTGATTAAATGAACTATTTCAGTAATAGAGATTCCAGGATTCCAAGGGAGAGCAGTTTCTTCTTTTGTTCATATCAGGAAAGACTTAATGTTTATCCTAAGTACAATATCTTTAAATAAAGGTGAGATTACTAAATGTGGTCTTATTAGCATTTTTGTTAAAATAATGCTTTTGTTAAAATAACATTTGTGCAGTACATGGCCATAAAAGATGGAACACCTCTCTCTTGGTTTCATGATTGAAAACAAAACTAAGCCCTGAGTTCTCCCCATGGAACAATGGGCCCTTTGGGTATAGCAGCCCTATTCCCCCTGTTTCCCAGAGCCCAACTTTATTTGAAGTGTTTTCAGCACACTATAACTCTTTGAGGCTCAGAAAAAAAATAATTGAAGTACCTTAATCCAAACCTTTATTGAAAATATATCCTCTATCCTAGTACCATAAAATAAGTTGTTATCTGAAGTTGGACCCCTCTGTATTGAAAAGGTACTGACAGAGTTCCTTGAAGTATATTGATAAACTGTGGGTTGGAGAGTTTATAAACAGAACGGTTCTACCGGTTTATTGTTTGGGTAGGTGGCAAATTAACATTAACTTAAGGAAACAGACTACTTCGGGTTTTTCTAAGTATCTTGCAGTAAATCAATCTCCAAAGACTTCCTTAGGAAACACATTGAACCTTTTTAAAAATATAAATGCAGTACATTGAACATAATTCTTAAACCATCTCGCTTTGTTTTTAGTCCAAAGATAAGAAAAATATATCAATATAAAATGTGGCTTACTGTTGATTTGAAGAACAGGAAGCTTGTTATGCTTCTAATCCAGCCAGTTTGGTACTTCTTTGCATGTTTTCATTTGTTCAGAGTTGAGTAAGAGGAAAGTTGCATTTGCGTGGCATCTTGCCTCTGCTCTTCATCTTGAAGGGGTTTTTTAAATTAATTACATACTGCTTCCCAAATTGAAGTATAAATTTCATTCATGCAGTTTTCTGGATTTTTAACGATACCTTCATTTTTTAAGCTTTGGAGTAGAAACCATTGTTTTTTTCTTTAACAAAATGCAATGGCACAATTATTGCAAAATAAGCTGTTTAGAAACATACTTGAATCTCTAGCCCAGTAACAGTTTAAAATAACTTTTCAGCAGAATTCTGCCAATAGTGATTCTAAAGCATAGAGTTTGCAAAGGAAAGAGAATAATAGGAACATTGGTTAGGATGTAGAAATGTCATCCTCCGGCACAATTTTTAAATATACAGTCCAAGATTAAAGTCTGAGCCTGGCACAGTGGTGCATGACTGTAATTCCTGCATCTTGGGAGGCTGAGGCAGGAGGATTACGAGTTCAAAGCCAACCCAAGCAAAAGTGAGGTGATGAGCAACTAAGTGAGACCCTGTCTCTAAATTTAAAAAATACAAAATAGGTCTGGGGATGTGGCTCAGTGGTTGAGTGCCCCTGAGTTCAATCTCTGGTACCCTCCAAAAAAAAAAAAAAAAAAAAAAGATTCAAGTCTGACCTAAATTTGACTGATCAGACATGATTCTTGTGCTAGCTTTAACCATGGTAGTAAATAACAGAAATGCTTACTTTTCTTTCAGTTCTTTTCTGAATTGTTGATGAAAGTAGTTTAGATTGGGTCTCCTCTCTTAGTTTTAGTGGCCCAATATGGGTGCAAAAATAAACTCCATGGAATTATGCTTTGTTTGTTTATATTTCAACTAAAATGTCTGAGCTACTTCTTATGTCTCAGGACCAAAAAGCTTAATGAAACAAACATTTTGATAAAGAGATTTTCTGAAATGTTCAAAGGAGATATTGTCATCTCCCAAAAGGCCTGATAAAATCACGTTGCTGTAGAGTTTTTAATTTAAAAACTTAAATATTTTATTTTTAAAATGTTTTGTTGGTGTTTGTGTATTTTGTTGGTGTTTGTGTTGGTGTTTGTGAAGACCATTAGTACCTAATCACTACATGAAGATGTCTTTGCATGACATCACATTCAGAAAATCATGTGGACGGCAAATCTTTTGGAACACAGGAGCAACTCTCTTTTCTGTTTTGGTGCCAGTTTGCCTTGTGACCTACCTGCCCATGCTACAAAAAACTTAATTGGTATTTAGAGCAGTTTTAAGACTTCCAGGTAAAAGATTTCCCAGAAGCACAGCTTTTATCATCCACCTTCTGTCTAGTGGTTACCCTTAGTGCAGACTGACTATAAACTTCCTTATATGCACTGGTAATATGTAAGGCTGGGAAGAAGTCAAAAAAGACAATTATGGATATAACCAGATGTCATGCAGGTTAACCAAATGTAATGACAAAGCAGGTAATTGCTCATTGTTGCTGAAACATGACTTTCTTATTTGAGTGGTAGGCAAAAAAGAAAAAAAAAAAAGACTTCATCTCTCCTCTTATAGCAATGCTCTGTTACGTGACCTAGATTTCAAATCTCTGTAGTATTTCCTGTAGAAAACCAATGTATTCCCTCTCTGCACACCTACCACTGATGATAAAATATGAGTCAGCTACATAGAGGTACTTTCTGTGTACAGTTTTTAATCAAAGCATTTATTAATGAAAACAATATGTAATGCTTTTATACCATAGACAAGTTCATAAGCTAAGTGTAACTAAGCATCTGTTGAGAAAGAAGTTTCTCAGGAGGTAAATATTTAAAGATTCACTAAGTTGTTTTGTGAAAATAGTAATATACTTTTGTGTGTACATAAAGAAGTTTCTCATTTCTGTATCTGATGTAATCTTGAAATTCTTAGTAGGCAGAAACTGTGCCTCTTTAATTTGATTTTGTAGTAAACAAATATTTTTAATCAATGTCTCTTCAAAGAATCTTTTCTGCTATTGTAATCTACATAATCTAGTTGCTGTATTTTTTTAATGGGTATTCATGCTCTAGAAAGCAAGCAACTGTTCGATTCTATTATATATCAAATGAATGATAGGACAGTTTCATCCTTTCCTCTTGGCTCAGCCTTAATGCAAATAAAACTAGGTGTGAATTTTTACTATAGCCCATTTATTTTTGGTGATAACCAAGGATCTTAGGCAATGATTATGTTACTGTTAAGAAATCAGATCTTTTTCATATCTTTCACTAAGCACACGCCTCTCAACACTCTGACTTAACTGTGAGTAACTAACACAGGTCTCATTGAGGAATTCTTATCTTAAAATAATGCAGATCTATCCAAATCAGCTATGCTAATAGTGAATATATATATATATATATATATATATATGGTATCAGCTGTATCTCAATAATATCAAACCTGTTTTATATGTAAAATGTTGACTCATTATTTCTAAAACTATAGGTATTTACATTATATGGGCAAAACAAGTGAATGATTGAATGTTTCTGTTTTGTGTTCAAATTGTTGCCATGGTCTGAGTATTACTGTAAAGCATTCTCCTTTAGTATCTGTTCTCCCTCCAATCATATCACTTCTTCCTTTTCTCTTTTCCTTTCTTCAGTGGAGATTGATTGAGTTCCTTCTACGTGTTAGACACTGTGCATTGAGTAGGGAATAAAACAAACATGTTCTTCCCAGAATATACACTTAGTAGGGATTGAACATTTTTTAAAGCTTAATTACGTAATTATAAATTTTGGTAAGTCTTCTAAACAGTAAGAATAAAATGCTATTTATATTCAACATTTTTGAGGGCCTACTATAATTCAGGCATTTTGCTAAGCTCACAATGATACTGGAGTTTGAGATAAAACTCATTCTCTGCTTCTACTGATGGATGGGGTCTGCACAAGCTCTGTAGCTGGAAGTGTTGCAGCTCTCACACTGGGCTGTGCCTTCCAGTGTTGCTGCAGACCCTTGCAGCTCACTATGAATTTCTCCTTTCTGGGTTCTCCTTTCGCAAATTCGAGGAATGAAATCCAAGAGACCAGAGTTAGTGAGTGTAAGTAAGGTTTATTTAAATGTGCATACAAACAAAACTCCCAAGGGCGATAGGGGTCCCAAGAGTAGTTGCCCATGGAGTGTCCTAGTCCAGGGATTTATACAGCACTTCAGTCAATGCTGTTGGTTCAACCTTACACTAAACAGTGTTTGAAAAAAGTTTCAAACTTTTGCTAATTAGGGTTTGGAAAAGTATTAACACTGTTAGTTAGCCTTAAATCCCATTCAGGTTTGCCTTGCTTCCATTTTCTCTCAGTTTCTCAGGGAAGCCAGAGGTTGAAGTCTTTGCATCGTTAGCATTAGAGTGTGTGTGTATTGGTGGGGAAGGGGATTCTGGAGCTGCAGCACTGTGTGGAGCCGCTGTCTGCACTGGACAGGCTGAGCCATGTGGAGATGACAGATCAGTGCACCTTGGCTCACCAGGCGATGGTCCACCCCACCACAGGCACACTGAACCTCAGGCATATGCAGGTATGGCTGGCTCCCCACGGAGGAAGCCCATGCTTGCCACCTGCACTCCAACCTGCCTCAGCTGCCCTATGCTGCTCCACTGTTCTTGGCAGGGACCAGTGGGCTGGCCATACATCTTAGCAGCCAAGCCATGACAATGATACACAGGGATGGATGAAATGGACATGATAAGCTCTACCCTTACAGAGCTTATGGTTTAGTTGGGGAAAACAAACAGAAAAAAACAGTAAATATTTCATTTCAAACTGATCAAACACTATTGCTGTAGTGCCCGTATTACTCTGATAGAAATAGGAAGAACAGGGATAGCCTTTCTTCCTGATGAGATTTAAGTCCAGACTTGAAAGATGAGTAGGTACTGAGTTAAGGAGAGAGCTTTCCAGGCCAAGGCAAAGAGCTACCTACTCAAAGAAATGGAAGGAGGCCAGAATATACTTGCTTAGTGAGATGGGGAAGATTGCAGGAAGGCTCAGCTTTTGAGAAATAATTCAAAACTTAATTCGGGGAAAATTCAAGTGTAAGTTGCCTATGAAATATCTAAGTGGAGCTGCTTATTCCAATCTGGATTCAGAAGCTGGGCTGGAGAAAGAAATCTGCAAGTCCTCAGCACACATGTGGTTTTCAAAGCTATGAAAGTGATGAGATCACCTAGAAGGAAAGCGCAAGGAGAGAAAAGAAGGGGATCTGAGACTGAACCCCGGAAAATTTAGCTGTCCTTAGAGAGAAAAGGAAATCGGAGTGGTCAGAAAGAAGGAAAATTGGGCAAATGTAGTATTCTGACAACCCGAAAACCTTAATGGTTTTAAAAGCAGATGCTTTTCAATAGTTCATTAATTTTCTTCCTTCCTTCCTTTATTTTATAAAATCACTTTCTCCAAAAAGTGAAAACTCTCTTTAACCAATCTCTATTTTTACCTCCTTTTCAGTTAAGCCAAATCATCCACTGTGTCTGAAGCTTACTGATGCCCATGGGCAATGTCTGCTTATGTCTGTCTCCTCGGCTTCTCCCTTAGTACTCCCTTGACCGGAACACTGCTTCCAGTTAAAATATTGTATTTGTTTCTAAAACAATTGATACTAGTTATATTTGTTACTATAGATCAGTTATATGATTCACAACTTGATGAACTATGAAAGTGAAAAATTGTTCTCACAAAAACTAACTTGAATAATTTAGACAGATCTGATAATGGTGAGTTAAAATCCTATGATCAGCTATGAGGGAAACATCTGGAAAGACTGGAGGGAAATTATAAAAATTTAGAAGTTTTCTGCTCCTTCACTATTTCACAACTATTCTTAATTCTCAGTCCACTTTAAAGAAACCAAAACTGGAAATGACAGCTGATAAATTTCGAGTGTGGTTTCTGCAAGGACAATAATACAGAACCCTAATCAGATGTCTAATCAAAAACGGAAAGATTTGGGCCTAATGATTGTTAGCAAGGGAATGTATTTTTATACATTTTAAATATAAAAATTGGTTAATATATAAAATTATGTCTGTATGCAACAGACTTACATCTGGATAAGTATTTTTGAATATTTTCAATTTGCTAAGTATATGGATATTGTATTTCTATACCTAGCCTTATATTTCTTTGCTTTCATTGCACTGTTAACTCTTTTAAATGTATTTGATTGCACATCAAATAAAATCAACATTAAAATTAATAGTTCATTAATCAACATTAAAGTTGATTTTATTGTTAACACATAATCACAGTTTAGGTTATAAAAGTATATTGTTCAAGTAGAAGCATGATTTAAAGGAGCTTTCCTTCTTATTTTCTGAAATTCTCTTGACAATTAATTTTAGACCTTTCCTACAATACTCAGGGGACGTGACAAAGAGTAATTTTTAACCCTATCTTTCACATATCAGTTCTTGTTCTATAAATTTTGCTGCAAGCATTTGATTTTTATCAGTAGTATTTTCAATTTAAAATTTCATATCTAATAGATTGTTGGTGACCCAAGTGGGGTGACAAGCCCACAGCAACCACTACAAAATGAGTAGGTAGTAAAATAGAGGACAGTAGAAGAGTAGGGGGGTGGAATAGAAAGGAAGTTTAAGGCTTCCAGGGTCTATAAATTAGATTCTCAGAGTAGGCTTGATTAATTGGATTTTAAACACAAGCTTTTGCATATTCACACAAATGTGTGATGACCAAAGACATTGATCATGGTCCCTACTTACAAAGAGTACATGCAAGTCTGTGTGCTCTTCTAGGAAGCAGCTTCCTGCCACAGACATAGTAAGTGCTCTGAAGCTTGATAGTCATATCTAGCATCAGAAGTTTAAGTCTCAGGCCCTTTGAAAGAAACAATGGGAAGATAAGTTTTTGTCTCAGTTATGAGCAAGACTCTTGGACAATTAGACCTATCTAAAATATAAGGTTCTTAGTTTCCCACCACTATATTTAAAAGCCTGGAGAAATCATAAAAGACTCATACTGGATGAAAAAATAAACTTCTGAAATCCTTTCTATATGGCTGCTGCTGAGCTTTGAACATTCTGTGCAGTAAGCAAAGGTTAAGGGAGTACATTGGAGATTGAAATACAGCCTTGCTGTATTCACCTAGCTGAGAGCTCTGGTACAGAACTGCGTCTCCTTAAGGAAGGATGCCTTTCTATATTTGTACAGAAGGACCACAGCCCTCCAAGCTCCATGCCCTCACAGTTGCACCAGCGCGTAGGAGGTACTATTTTCCAGCCCCGGTGTGCAGAAGGAGTGCCATTTTCAACCCATACCAGCAACATACCTAGCTTTTAAATCACTGTGCCAGTGTCCTTATTTTACACACATTAGTCTTCCCTTCCATTACCTTCCATGCAACACTAATAATCTGACTAAAAGAAAGAAAATAAATCAATATTCAATTCAAAAAATTATCTTTTGGAACCTTCTGTGTCTGAGGAAGATTTCATATCCTCAAGGAGCTAGCACAAAATAATTGTGCAAATTATCATAATGTAAAGTGTAAGACATTAAGTATTTTGTGAATGGCACAAAGTGCTAATAACTCAGAGGAATAATGAGAAAATATATTTTTAAAAGAGGAAGGTGTTTATAGAGAATGAAACAAAGAGCATGGTAGTGATAAATCAAAGGGAGGTGGAGATGAATGGAAAATAAAGGAAAGCTGTCAAAATTGAAAAGCACAAAAAGGTATGAGACACATCATAGAAACAAGTACCTCATAATTTATGTCATTATTAGCAACCATGGTTTTGAGAAAATATCTCAACATGAATTATTAACTATATACCCATTTGTGCCCAAGATCTTAGATATACTCATCTTGACAAACCTGGTAACTCCAATGTCCTAATCAACCTTAACCACTCACTGTTGTCTTTTGGCAGACTTTGTGTTCTTGCCTTGGCCAGTCTAGGGTAGAAACTGAGAAGTCTAACAGTTGCTTTCTCAGACTGCCTACATCTGAGAGTGGTCACACACAACAGTTCTGGACAATGAGATATGATGCAAAGTCTGCTTAGAAACTTTTTTGAAAACTTATTTGATGGATAAGGACATTAACTGATGAGGCTGGCACCACCTCTGTTTCCTTTCTTCCTGCCTTCCACATGAACATGAGGCCTATAACTTCAGGGACTTTCTTGCAACCCAGGTGAAAAGTACAATAATGAACCACCTATATACAAAAGATCCTGGAGTAGAAAGATGGACAGAATCTGGGGCCCTAATGGTATTGTTGGGCAACTTCCACGCTCCTGAAAAACAAGCATCTGTTTGTTTGCCCAACAAGTTAGGTTATCTGTTTTTTTACCTGAAAATATTCCTAACTAATATTTCACATTTTTTTCTATTTAGCTTTTGTAAAGATCCATATATTTATCAACTCAATTACATACAAGTTTTACTTTCTTTTAAAACTCTCTTACAAACCTAAATGCCTTTATAATTTACACAGACCTTTACTTAAGTTTTGTATTATATCCCCTCTTTATTTTGAGATCATAGTAGTCTTTATAACAACAACAGAAAATCTATCTTTTGAACATAACTTTAAATAAACTTAATTCTAGCCTACTTTGGAGTCACTCTAACATGGAGGACAAGAGGCAGATCCTTAACTAAGGTTTGAATGGCCTCTTGATAAATCATTTTATTTCTGAAGCTGATCTTTGCCCTTTTTCTAAAGGATCATTCTACAAAGTTCTCATGTATTGTTTCCAAAGCCTATCTGAGCATGAGTTAACGTAACACAACATTACATCTGAAAAGGAATCAAACTGAAAGGCTCAAAGTGTTCTTAACTTCCTTTCTGAATGTTTCACCTTTCTAAAAACTCTAGACAATATTGATTTAAAAAGAAAATCTGAAAATAAGTCTTACCTCTTGTAATGTGAATACACAACAAACCACTGTTGAACATTTATTATGTACCATTTAAAGCCCAAGATGTGTACCAGACAGTAATAAAGACAGATAAGTTGTGGTCATTGTCTTCAAGGAACCCATGTTTTCCATGGAAGAGTGCTAATTGCTATGATAGAAACTCGTACAAATCATAGATGTACCATAGAAGAAGAGGAGATTTCTTCTGCCAAAATTAATTGAGAAATGATGCACAGGGGAGGTATTTAAGCTGGTCCTGGATTCATGCAGAAGTGTACAAAGCCAATGAGAAAAGAGTAACTCTAGTCAGAGTTAATTCCCTATATAAACGCAGAAATAGGTGAACAAATGCAGTCAAAGTTTATGTTTAGAGGTATGTGTCTATGTGTTTATGTGTGATTTCCTAAGCATACTAAAATATTAAATTGTAAGGGATTATTCCTTTTAAAAAAGAAACTTCTAAAGTTGTGAATTACAAATATTTTATCCAGTTGTTAAAATATATCCTTTTTTCGTTGGGGAGGGTGCTGGAGACTGGGGATCAAACCCAGGGCTTTGTCCATTAAAATGTCTTTAAAGAACATTACCTCAAATCAAAGTGTATTTGAAAGTAATAAACCAATTATTTATTAATTAGAATATCTCTTTCAACATTTCACTAATTCCTTCACATTTATGGGAGTTTATATTCCTTATGTTTGTCACTCCTCCTCTTTTCATGTTATCATTGATTAAAGCAGATACACAATTAAGAAAAAGAAAGGTTTGCCCAAACTCCAATCCCAAACCTTAACATTGCCCAAAAAATCTCAAAATCCAGTCTAGTAGTTAGATAACCTCCTGCCAAAGTATTTTTGATATCAGGATCCCCCAAAACAGCAACTCTTCTTTTCATTCAGTTATTTATTAAGGTAATCAAGTGAAGGGGAAAGGAATATTTTGGGACCTTACCAAACTGCATATGATGATATAAAGTGAAGGCAAGTGTTGGCATAATTGGTACCTGACTTTCTTAGGATGGCTCTCTACATCAGTCAAACCAGATCAATATGCAGAAATACAAATTAGCTATATAAAATTGCTTATAAGTGTTTTATCCTGAATTAGCACTAATTATTGCCACTGGTCAGATGAGAGGTAACTCTCACATTTCTTAACTTCTTATGATATAGAAGAACTATACTAACTTTACTAACTGCTGCCAGATGAAGAAAAAGGATAAAAGAGAGATGGAATGTAGAAATGAAACATGCTGACCTAATATTACCTTAACAGACTACCCAGCCACAAAAATAAATAGCAGTGAACATAAGAAAAGGAGAGGTAAAAGGATGAAATGAGAAATAAGATTGAAAATTCTAGTGAATAATATCCTCCTAACTGTACATAACACTTCGTTATCTCTCTTAATACCTTAATTTGATAATGATGATTGCTACTTCAAGTCTAGATTGGGCTGACTTAGGTTGATATAAGGATATGACAAGAAGACCCCAGGTTAGGTCATCTTACCAAGCACAGTTAGGTAAAGAGCGGTGAGGCCCCATGGTATGAGATAGAAATGGCACCTGTGAGGGAAGAGGCAGTATGATGGGGGTCCAAATGATCAGGCAGCTAAGGATTCAGAAGGTGTGAAAATCTAAAGGCGAGCAGAGTTTCCTGATGGTCAGGAAGCTTAGTCTGCAAGAAGAGATATGCGTTCAGACCTTACCTTGGCATGTTGCCTGTTTGCATGCTATTTTGGAAGGCATTACTCTTTAAAGGCATTTTCAGCATAGACTGATATTTACTAATAACTATAAGCAGTTTAAAAATAAAAAATACAATAAGATGAAATTGTTTAGAAACACTGTTTGCCCTCTAGTTTCACAACAGATTTACTCAGTGCTGAATTTAGCCTTCAAAACAAGTTTTGTTGTTTTTGTTTTAACCTCACTGATTGGTAGATTTTATTATTTTTTCCTTTTTTTCTGACAGACAAAGCATATTTATTGAAGGAGAAAATAATGGTCTGTAAAGTAGAATATAAAGCAGAGTGGGTGGGGGAGACTCCACGCCCCGAGATTTTATTTTTCTAAGTTCATGTTCTTTTAAAAAAGAATATCAGTTTACCTTTGTATAGTCAGGCTGAAGTAATTTGTCACGTAAGCTGGTTTAGCATTTTTATAGCTGCATCAGCCAGTCAGGCTGCCATAACCAAATACCTGAGAGGCTTACACAACAGAAATTTATTTCTCACAGTTCTGGAAGCTACTGGAAGTCCAAGATCAAGGGGTTGGCAAGATATGTGTAGACCTCTAACCTTGGCTTGGAGGAGCCACCATCTTGATGTGTGTTCACACAGCTTTGTGGGTGCATGATGTGAGAAAGAGCAAGAGAAAGCTCTATAGTGTCCCATATTTTAAGGACACTAATCCTATGGAATCAGGGCTCTATCCTTTATGATCTCTTTTACTCTGAGTTATTTCCTCAGAAGCCTCATCTATATCTACAAATGCAGCCATAGGGCATGAATTGGGGGCAGGAATTGGAAAAGGAGACATTCAGTCCATAAACAATAGCTAATGGTTAAGCAGGCAGTAATTAATAATTGAGAGGTCATGTACAGTTTATATTTGAAGGAGAGGTCTTAGTGCAGCAATTTACACTTTGCACAGAAGCTGCTCATTCACCATTATTACAGAAGGGCGTAGTAGATAGTCTGTAGAGTAGTAGTTAGATTGCTGATCTTCCCTATAATTGACTCTACATTAAGTTCTTTAACCTCTTTTGGTATCAGTTTTCAATTTATGACATTATAAAATGGAGTAGAGGATTTCTAAGATCTCTTTCCTCTCAAAAACTCTTTGTTTCTGAGAATTCCACTTTATAATGGCTGAGTAAGCTCCTGACACACTAATCATCCTGCAGAAGCCAATTATAACCTGGACAAAATATAAAAGACAACCACCTGAAACCTGTGGAAGTGAATAAAAGCTGGCAGATTCTGTTATTGGTCAAAATTTGATAAAGGAACCCAATATGGGATAAGTTTTCTGTTTGTTCTACTCATAGGTTGATAGCAGAACCCAGGACTGGGACTAGAAGTGAGGCAAGCAGGGTGCCCAGGGTGTCTTCTATTTAAAGGGACAGTCTCATCTGTTGACCATGTACTTTCATGAACCTGAAGTTGAGTGCTTACCTCAACCCACTCCGTGCCCTAGCCACACCCATGGTGTGGTAAAACTCTGAAAACCTGTGTCTTTCTGACCTACAGAACAGTATATGACATTTGGAGCAAGCACTGCTGCTGGAAATTGAGGGGGCAAGTTCCATAAAGGAGAGAGCCAGAAACAAGCACACCCAAATTCTATGTATAAATTCAACCCAAGTCTCTGGTTGATCCTAAACTATACGAGTGCAGAGTACATTGCAAATAACCCAGCCAAGGGGGAGACAAAGAACTGAACCAAGATTTAAGCTGGTGCCCAAAAGATAGAAAAGAAGAAATATCAATACTTTTCATATTGATATTTGATATTCTTCAATAACATACCAGAAACCAGTTTCTACAATATGACAGTCATTAATTTCAAGAATACAATCCAAAAATAGTGTGGAAAAGAAACCAAAAAATATTGCTTCTTCTCAAGGATCAGTCAGCAGAGGCCAACCCCCAAACAGTCCAGATGTTAAGATAAGGACTTTGAAGTGCTTGTTATAACTGTGTGCAGTGAGGTAAAGGAAACATGCTCATAATGAATAGAAAGATACGACATCTAAATGAAGAAATAGGGACAATGTTTTTAAAGTAAATGGAAATTCTAAAAGTAAAAAATTTATCTTTTTAAAGTTGAAAGTATGGCTGCTTCTGGGTGATGGTGGTAGGAATCAACATGAAAGGTATCTTTCTGGGATGATGGTAAATTACATTTTAAAAACTTCAAAAAAATCTTTGAAGCAAGTTTTTGTTTTTATGATATTCTCAAAGTTTACCCGAAAGTAGTGTGAGATCATTAACAGATTCCAGATTTTTTTTTTTTTAATTTAAAAGGTGAAAACATTAACAGCAAAAACTTCATGGATTGGAAATTGGGGGTGCCTAGAGTTGGGCCATCTATTCTCAGGGTGAGAAATAACAGTGATCTTGCTTCATTTCATCTGCTCTGTGACGATTTGCGTATTGGTCCTCCACCACCCTGTTGTCAAAATCCACAAATAACAGTTGTGCAAATATTTGTGAGAAAGTTCCCCTGCCGAGTACAAAGATCTTAAAACAACTGAATTTTCAGATACGTGTAAGATTTACTGTACCATCAGTCTTCATGGGAGGCTAATTTCTGCAGTTGGTCAACAGGCATTCGAAGGGTCTCCACTATGTGTGAGGCACTGTTCTGAATTTGGGCCCACAAGGGCTTGGATAGTGGGCTCTCAAAAAATGTGAGTAGGAAAAGTGTTGGGTGAAGTTTCTGGCAGCTCCAATAGGTAAAGAGCTAGGGGCACTGCTGAGAATATTCAGCAGGTTACTGGGCTGGGCACTTGTGAGGGAGATTTTGAGTAGCTGTACCAGGGATAGCTTGATTGAGATTGCAAGTCAGACTGAAAAGGAAGACCTGGAGATTGAGTCCACCACCCCCAAACCCCTATACCTGCCCAACTGTAACCAGGAGGCCAAAACCTTTCTTCTCCTCATGGCTCCACTAAAACTTGGGAGACAGGTTGGCAAGGAAAACAGGTTTATTCAAAGTCAGCTTTGGAGAAGATAGAGATCTTTTTCTTAGATCTCCATCTTCAGAGACCTGGATTGGAAAGATTTTATAAAAGGAGAGGAGGTAGAGTGGGACAAAAAGGCAGGAAATACACACACATAGATTTAGCTGGGCCGTGCTCATCAGAAACGTATCCGTCTCAGTTTCCTTGGTGCCTGTTCTCAGCATGAGGAAGTAGAAGCAGTTATTAGGAAATTGTAGGCAATGTAGAAAAGCAGCTATCGGAAAGAGCCTCTAAATTCAAAGGGGTCTGTTTCACAACTTCACTGTGCCTGACTCTGGCCTCCCATAATCCTTTTAACATACTCTCTCTCTTTGCTTTCTTTTTTTAAAAAATATGATCTATAACTATGCATACAACTAAAATATTTCATAGTCAACTTAGAGAGTAAGCATTTTTTTTAAATCCCTATCTTTTCTTACCTTCTGGCCTCTTTCTCCCTTGCTTTCCTCCTTCTCTTTTTTCTTCTGCTGTTTATCATTTTCTCTCCCTCATTAACCAACCACAAAATGAAACAGAAAAATAGAAACTTTTTTTGTAATGTCCTAGGTTTGTTAGAGGGAAATGTGTATAAATCCATGACTATTTTAAATCGTAGATTACTTTTATATTTTATACCTACCCTTCAAATACCTAAAATTAGTTATGAAGTACTCTATTTGTATGTGACCTTCAATATATTTTTTCCCAATTATATTTCTCTTCCTAGGGACAAAAAAGTATCCCACCACTGATTCAGATACTAAAATAAACAAGCGTGTGTGTTGAGGTAGGCAAAGTTCTACAATGGCCTCCCAAATTGCCAGCCCCTGGCATGTAAACACCTTCTGTAAGTTTAATCAGATGTTCATCTAGGGACTACTATGAAGAAATTTTTCATATGTAATTAGTTGACTTTAAAACAGGGATATTATCCTGATGGGTCTGATCTCCATGAGCCCTTAAAATTTGAGTTTACAAATCAGAGACCGGGAAGCCAGATCGGAAGTAGTAAGACCCTTTGCCACATTGCTAGTTGGAAGATGGAGGGAGTCACATAAGAGGAAATGTCCTGGACTCCTAGAAGCTGAGAGGGACCCTGCCTGACAGCAGGCAAGCGAGTAGGTTCCTAAAACTGCAAGCTGAATTCTGCCAAAAACAAAATTAATTTGGAAGCAAATTTTTCCCCAGTACTTCCAGATAAAAACTCTTTGCAGCTGACACCTTGAGTTGAGTTTTAGAATACCCTCAGAACCAAGCCATAGCATGCCAGACATCCATCCTACAGAATTTTGAGCTAGTGCATGTTGTCTGAGGCTGGCAAGTTTGTGATAATATATTATGCTAGGGTAGAAAACACACAGGAAGCACAAACAATGTAATTCCAGCGGCTCAGGAGGCTGAGACAGGAGGATGGAGAGTTCAGAGCCAGCCTCAGCAAAAACAAGACATTATGCAACTTAGTGAGACCCTGCTCTAAATAAAATACAAAATAGGGCTGGGGATGTGGCTCAGTGATCGAGTGCTCTTGAGTTCAATACCCAGTAACCCCCCTCAAAAAATAAAAGCACAATGTTTCCCTGAGTACTTATTTTCATAGCATTTAATTTTTATTTTGTTTTTAGAAAATACCTAGTTTTTAGAATTCTCTTGTTCTGGTGTACGATAAAGAAATAATATGTTATGGTAGTAGAAAGCTAATACTATTTCATAGAGAAATTCATGAAATCACCTGAAAAAACATACAGATTTCTTTGTCAGTTTTGAATCTAGCATTCTGAACTAGTTGTCAATCTGCTCTTCCTGTTTTCTTAGATCAAGACTATGTTCCTATTACTCTCAGGATTAATAAATAGTGGTATCCATTTTGGATTACTATACATGTTACCGTTACTCTTTTTTTCTTTTTTTTTTTTTTTTTTGCTTTTTGGTTCATTAAACACAAAAGGAGTACATCTATTTTTTGACTTGTTTTTCACAAAATAGAATCGCACCAACTTTGCGTTCACGCATTTACACAGGGCAATGGTATCTGTC
>JAJEJO010060587.1:0-36749 GCA_020662805.1 Glaucomys volans | reverse complement strand
CAGGAAGGCATCACTGAGTGAATGACACCTGAGCAAACACCTGAAGAATGATAAAGCAGCTGTGGATAGCAAAGGGATGGCCCTCCAAGCTGTTATCCGTTATTGTTTTGTACACCCATGAAATAGATTTATTAGTTGACTAGTCATAAGCAAAGATTGTCAGAATGGAATAGAGTTGTTATTTAGCTCTCTAGGCTGATTATGCACAGAGAGGTCTCACATTGTAGTGAGGAGAGCTTCAGCAAGCTTTATCAGTGCACAGAATGAAGTCCATTGTATGATATTGATTTTAAGCAAAACAGATCAAAGTACCCAAATGATCCTCCCAGCATGGTGCCAATGCCTGGAGACAGCTGCCAATGAAATCCTACATTCTCATCTTCAGTCTTGAGTCCTGGAATGAGAGTTAGCAGCATAAGAAAGAACATTTAGGTGGCCATTTCAAATATCTGGGTATCAGAGTTCAGGGAAAGGACCTTAAAATCTGAAAGTAAAGAACTCTGTCTATGAAAATACTGAGCTGGGCACAGTGGTGGACACCTGTAGTCCCAGCTGCTCAAGAAGCTGAGACAGGAAGATCACAAGTTCAAAGCCAACCTTAGCAAAATCAAGGCACTAAGCAACTCAGTGAGACCTGTCTGTAGGTAAAATACAAAATAGAGCTTGGGATGTGGCTCAGTGGTCAAGTGCCCCTGAGTTCAATCCCCAGTACACACCCCGCAAAAAAATACTAAATTCTGTATCTGTTGGAAAATGAATGATAGCTTTTTCTCTCCTGTGAGTGCTATTATAGATAGTATTTATTTACCAGAAATAGAGCCAACTAGATAAAGAAGACCATGAACTACCAAGTAACCTCTAAGAATATTTTCACTAGTTGTTCCTTTAATATACATTATAACTTTTAGCTTGCTGGGTGTGTGACTTCTAATTAGAAATAATTCATATCTTATTATGTTAACAGTTTAACTTTTCATTTTGAGACACACAAAAGATAAAATCTTCTACATTTTGTATGTATATATGTCATTTGTTCCCCCTTCAACAGCAGTGATATATGTAACCAGGTGTTAAAAAAATCAAGTCACAGACCCAAAATCAAGTCTATTAATTCAGCATTTACACAAGTCTGATATAAAGGAGTATTTAAAACACAATTCAGAACATTTGTATAGTTCTTTTTAGAAATTTTTTTTCTTTGAAATACTGCATTATTTGGTTATTTATAGGTCACAACCACCTCTCAGCATAATAGATTCCTTTTTCATAGGAAAATTAGCTAGTAGCTCTTTTAAAATTGGCACCACAGTTCAGACCTACAAATTAACTTGTACAATCATAAATCTAACATAAAATGTCTCTAAAATAGTCTGCTTTGTGTTCAAGCCTAGGAATTATTTCAATTCCTTTTAAAAAGAGCATTGCTGTGGGTTATAATGCAGAGATTGAGATGGTGGGGATTTTGTTTTCTTTTTTTGTTCTAAAAGTTAGGCAGAAAGCTTATTTGATCATTTTAATGTTGATAGCAATGCAAACAAGAGTTGGAGAAATGGAAGCAGCACATGGCTCAGAGCTTCACCTCTACTGTTGGTTGCTGGTATTCAAGTCATGATCGCATGGTTTACTAGCACTGTGACAATGGGCAAGTTACTAAGACCTCTTAAATCCCTCTGTTTCTTCTCTGTATAATGAGACTAGTAACAGACGTTAATAATAGATTATGCCAATCTCAAAGGGTTGTTATAAGGGTATAATCAGTTAAAAATATTTATAAATAGGGATGGAGAAAGCTATATGTAAACATTTGATGAATCTTTAAGTTTATTGTTAAGAACAATTCTTTACATCTTTAAAAGCTGATTTCAATATCATATAATCATCTATTGAACAGTGTTTGTATCCTTGGATTTTTGGAACTTTCTGTCAGGAGCAGGGAAATGGTGTCCATAGTGGTATGCTAGAGTTGACTATCATTGGCTTACAAGAATTTTGTTAGCAGTGTCAAAAATTATAATGTTTAAATTGAAAAGTAAACAATTTATAGTAAGAGAAAAAGTAATAAATACTAAAAAAATTGCCACTTCCTGATTTTTTTCCAACATTTTGCTATTATATTTGTTCTTGAAGTTATTTGCAACTACTGTGTCTGGGATTTATCTCATGGTTATTACTGTGCCTTTCTTCCCAACTCTGTCTTCAGTGATATCCCATGAATAGCTTAATTGGACATGATTCTAGTGTTCACACTATGGAAATTAGCGAACCATACTGGGGATCAAAGGGCCTCACACATGCTAGGCAAGTGCTCTAGTGCTGAGCTGCATCCCCAGCCCTTACACTTATTTTTAATGATGTCTTTATTTATTATTATTTTGAAAACTCTGTAAGATTAAGGGCCATGTCTGTTTGTTCATTCTTGTATATCAAGTACCAAGGCAAAATGTTTAACACATGATAAACAATCAATAAATATTTAATGAATGAATGTATGGGCCACATATAACACAGAGAATCTTTGGTACATAAATAGACTGGGAAATTGGAAAAGAAATCACTTTGTATGGAAACATGATAAGTTTGACTTTGGATAGGTTGAGTTTTAGGTGACAGCCAGTATTCTAAGTTCAGTATATTCAAGATTTTTACTCTGGCAAAATATTCATGCAGATTTTGGAGTCATCACTATGAAGTTTTTTACTGAAAACAGATGATCTCTGATGGAAAGAATGCTATGTGAGGGTTCACAAATAAACATTTCTAATCAGAAAAAATTTCAGGTGGTTTTAGTTGTCATAACAGTTTTAAAGTAAACATGAAAAGGGAAAAATAGAAGCATTATATATTTTCAAATATATAAAGATTGAGTATAGAAATAGTTCCATATTTGGGACAATAATAATTAATGCAAAGCATTTATATAGTGTTATAATTGCATCCAAATCACTTATTGTTTCTTAATGGAAAACTGAGTTCATCATAATTATATAAACTTGTGAAAATTAGAAGTACTCTTTTTGCATAAAGTAGGCTGTTTGTATTTTCCAGTTTATAATTGGACAGTGAATTTTTTACTGAAACATCACTACGAGATTAATTACTATCAGTTTAGTCTCTGAGTGTGTTTTTTACAGACTATGTTAACTTTATGAAAAATAGAAACCAGTTGTCATACTGGTTTCTATTTTTGTTTTCTCAGAGCAGAGAAAGTAAGCTCTACATATTAATTAACACATATGGATGTATTTACAGCAGCAGTCATTGAATAACCATTTTGACTTAAATACTTGAGAATTAGTACCTTTATAAGTTTGTTCTGAAACTAGAATTCTTAATAATGGGAAGGAAATGATCAAGGCAGAAACTATGCAATGGCACAGGAAATGTGGTATTCCAGTATCAATCTCAATTTTCATATGATCCTATGTATTAAAAGATACTATCTTAAAGTGCATAGTTTCTTTCCTTTCTCTTCACCTAAAAAAAAAAAAAAAATCTGTGACTAGCCAGGAGCAGTGGCACATGTCTTTAATCCTGGTGGCTTGGGAAGCTGAGGCAGAAAAATCACAAGTTCAAAGCCAGCCTCAACAAAAGCCAGGTGCTAAGCAACTCATTGAGAACCTGACTCTAAGTAAAATACAAAATAGGACTGGGGATGTGGCTCAGTGGTCAAGTGCCCCTGAATTCAATCCCTAGTAACCCCCCCACAGCACAAAAAAAATCTGTGACTCAAGAAATCAGAAAAGATTTAACTGTACTGATCAAAAAAGTCATTTAGCAGACAAAAACCTTAGTCACGTTAGAACAACTTCCTGCTTAACCTTTATAATCAGGAATCCTGTATTTCTGAGCATTTGCTGTCATGAAAGGAAGATTCTATGTACTGTCATCAGATTCTTCCCTGCAGGCAAGAAGCTTGTCTACTATGAATGATCTATTTCAAAAAAAAAAAAAAAAAAAAAGATGCAGAAAGTGTTAAGACAAAAAATAAATCTGCTTGAACCGGTATAGGAGCAGCAGTCTGTCCTGCCTGAGCACATGCTGGCAGTAGACACTAGAGGACATGTAAATAGAGGATCACCTCAGGGACTTTTAGGTAGCCAGTCATTTCCTAATGCTGAGTTCTCAGAATTGCTTATTTCCTACTTAGAGTAGGAGTATGTATTCATTAAGAGGGAATGGAAACTCCAAGATGGCCTGTGTTAATACATGAAGGAAGTAGTTACACAATTTTTGCCCATGGTCTTATTTTATGTCACTTGTATTAAAAGACTGGAAATAAACATAAAGTGAGGCATTTTTGTTTGTTTTTCTTACTTACAAATACATTATCCTTAGTGCTCTTCTCAAAGAGTATTTTTGAAGAATTGAATGGTGATGGGATAAAGTTTTATTTCATTCAGATAGGTACACTGCTCCTACACTTTTCCTCTGCCTCTTACTAATACTTGGAGGAACAGAAGTCAAGAATTTATTGTTCAAACTCAATTACTTTCCAAAAACAGGCTACCTGAGCAGTGGAGTATTTTCTTTAGTGTGTTAATGTATCTTATACTCATCAAAGGACCAGTGGTAAGCCAGTGTCAAATTGCTGATCCAGTAGATCAGTTAAAATCCTTAGCAGTACACAGGATGGAGTGAAGGGTGGCAGCCATTGTATTGAAACTTAAGAGAATACGACTGCTTCAACATGGGACTGTCCTCTTGGTATGATGAGGGCAAAAATATACTCACTTTCAGAATATGGCCACATATTGCTTGCTTAGTTCATTCTACATCTCATTTTAGCTAATTATTCTCAATCCCATTACAGAAATAGAAGCTAAGTTTAGCAAATTGTTTGGCCATTTATGTTTAGTGCACAAAATTTTTAATTAACGAAGTAAAATGCCACAATTCATTGTAAGTCACTTCACTAAACTTCCAAACTTAATATGGAATTTTGTCTTGCCCAGAAGCTACTTTCAAAACCCCTGCTGATCTGGCATTCATGTGTGATTCCCTGTGGAGCTGAGTGAAAGAATGTAAAGAGAGCCAATTAAAAAAACTTTGAGCTGGGGTAGACAAGCAGAGGCCACCTTGTCCATCTTTCTGCCCCCAGGCACGAACCATCCATTGCAACACAAATTTTTGCTTGAATCTTGCTGACAAAAATGCTCACCACATGTAAATGGCAAGTCATAATCCAGTTATTGCAACTAAAGCAGATTGTTAACTGTTCAAGACTTATTTATTGTGTACTAAAGATGCTGAGTATAAAATCTGATCTGAATTGTCTTAATTCCCCCTTTTTAGGAAATTATTTTGTACAAGATATGTACTCAAATAATTGTCAAGATGGGGGAGGTTTGTGTCCAAGAAATAAAGTTATCTTCATCATCTTATTAAATGTATTTTTGGTTTCCTTTCACTCTAGCCTTACCTTATGGGTGGGAGGAAGCTTACACAGCAGATGGAATCAAGTACTTCATCAAGTAAGTACAAGCATCTCAACCAAGTAAGCAATTTTCCTCACATCTGGAGAGAACCTGGAAGTTGCAGAATAATCAGCAAAACCAAGAAACCCTCTTGGAGGTTACAAAAATTAGAAACAAGAAATGAAGCCTCACCATTTTCATTTCATGTGATTTAAATGCTAATATCAGATGTCACTTGGGGGGAAAATCCCTAGTAATAATTTTAAGGGAGACATCAAAACAGTATTTGAACTTAAAATGGTGGCCACCTAAATTCACTTGCTTGGTAATCATATTAATATTTATGAAAAGTTAATATCTAGTGAAAAAAAATCCATTCTGTATATCTTAAAACTTCTTCACAACAATACCCATAATAATCAACATTTTTCAGTACTTTACAATGCACCCAGACCATTCATTCTGCAAGTATTTTTTAATCATTTGCTGTTTGCCAGGCTGTTTCATGCCCTGGAGACACATAGGTGAAAGGTACAGACTGGTTCCCAAAGGCCATGGAATTAACATAATAGTGAGAAAAGGCAGACAATATGTAACTTAAGAGATAAGTAGGACAGTATATGAACAAATCCATTCCCAATGGATTCAGAACAACTCTTTGAGCTGTGTGTACCTTATCATTTTCCTTATTTTAAAGATGAATTGAATGCTGCCAAAAAATCCACAGCTATGACATTACCAAGCCAGAACTGGAATCAGAGCCTTCTGATCTGAGATCTTTTGTCCTGTACTAGACTGTCTGATAGAGACCTTAAAAACCTGGACAAAATGACATTCTCTAGCTGCTGAACTGGTTAGTTTTACCCTGGACAGAGCAGTCTAGCATACTTCCCTTGTGTTCTGAGTAACTACTTTCATGTCTGAATTGGTGTTCTGAGTACACAAAAGGGAATCCCACCAGACTCCTGAAAGCCCAAGAAACTCCCTTGTTCATTCTTCTAGCAAATTATGCTTGGTATACATTTTGAAAGGAAAAGGGAGACATATCCTTGCCATCCCTTCAAATGTGCAAATAACTTTCAAACCCTGTGACTTCACATCTCTCTTAGCCTCAGTTTTCCAATCATAAAGTAAGGGGAATATTACCAACTTTATAGAGTTGTTGAAAGATCTAGCATATAACTATGAGCACGAAGATGCACAATAAGTAGTCATCATCTTTTTGCTTTATGGAGAAAACATGTGAAAAAAAAAACTGAAATCAGATCACCATGACAAACAGTGAGAATTCAAAACCTTCATATTTGAAAAAAATTGAGGAAAAACTAAGGATAAACCTGGCAAAGTGTTTTCATGGTGTGTTTTCTTTGTAGTCGCTCGTGATTAATAAAGCAAAGGTCTGAAGGAGATGGAGTTTTTGGAACAGAGGATCCAGGAATTCTAGGTGCAGATTACATTTAGTACCACTGTGTTCACTTCCAGATCAGACCTCTTCTGGAAAGAAACTTGCCTTCTGATGTGCTAGGTTAACCATTTTTAGTATCTTGTAGGGATAGCAGGAAAATAAAACAACGCAGTCAAGTTTGTGTTGAGCACTAGCTTAAGTTCAATTGCCAAGCATAGGTGTTGGTTTCTATGTGTTGTGTCATCTAATCCTTTTAACAATATGTAAAGCAGATGTCACTTGACTTACTGATGGTGTGATGAGCGTGGTGAACTGCATCTTGCCATGCTGTGTTCTAGAAGATCCCCAAAAGAATGCATGATCAAAGGAAGAAAAGCAAGCATTCATTATTAACTGGGGCTCTGCTTTCAAAGTCTCTTGAAAAGTGTCAATAGATGAGTCCAGACCCTGTAGGAAACTTCTTTGTCTAAGCTTAGCTGCCTGTCAGTACATCCTAACCCAAAACCGAATGTGAGAGCCTAACTAGTGCTGTGTGAGAGATGGATACTAACAGCACAATTGCCCATAACAAAGAAAAAGGGCGAGCAAGAGATGGATAGCCAGAGAGTCAGTTTGGCTCACTGCCTGGGACCCAGTTGACATAAGCCACTGGGCCTTACAGATGGAACAACAGCCTTTGGCTGAACTACTAATACCAGAGGGAGACTAGCACCCAAGGAAAAGAGACAAAAGAGAAGGGTCAGCAAGCTCTTCAGCAGCCTGAGATCTAACTTGGTTCTTGTGGAAGAAATAGAAAAGGAAGCCACATTTACTCAGTCTCCTTTGCTCCACTCAGAAAACATACCCCAAAGGGTAAGTTCGGGAAGCCCATCAGTTCTCTTCCTTAACGTTAATCTTAACCTTGATGTATGAGGAAAGCAGAAAAGACATAAGATAAATTTGTTTTCCAAAGGGCAACGGTGGGTATCATTGTCTCATCATTACAGTTGAACAAACTGTTAGAGGCTAGACTTGTCAAGGTCACCCACAGTAAAATTGCAGAGTCAAGACACAGATCCAGGGTTGTGTGGGTCCAAAGCCACCCCTACATATATACTCAGGCTGCACCACCTCCCCCTCATTATTTTAAGGTTGTCTGTTGACATGTGACAAGACATTTTAAACAGATTTTGATTTAGGTACAGCTCTATATCCATTTTAAAATTGCAGAATAGGATCTTGATTTTAAGAATAAGTAATGATCTTCTGGAGATTAGAAAGGTCAAATAGCAAAAATAAGAAAATCTAATTCTTTCCCTGCCTCATGGAGGAGTGGGGTACTTGTCATGAGTTGGGTTTTTTGTCATTAGAACTTAACCTCATTCAAGCACCAAGACTTATCTAAACTGTTCTTTGACCAAAGTCTTCCTTTGATATGTGCTACATACTTCCCTGCCTTCTTGTACAGAGCCCGCTGAACACAGTTATTATGAACATGCATCATTATATAGACAGTGAATTCTGCAGGGGATATTGAGCTGTATGTGCTAGAGTAGAGACATATCATCTCACTGTTCTCCATGTGCCTGTCGCTCCCTTCAACCCCATATTTTTTTCCCTCTATACAAGTCCCCCTCTTCTCCAGGAATTTCTTATTTGGAGAGGACAGTAGGCCAGATAATCAGTCTAATTTGAATTGCTTATAAATAATCCTTGAACGTGGTTCTGCAGGAATTGTTAATGAGTCAAGTATGCAAGTTTTAGTGGGGGTGGATTTGATTACTGGACAGCCATTAGTATAAGAAAATGAGGAGCATGGACCTTGGACTTGGAGAACTTGGATGCAAATGCTGGTATTTCCAGAGTAGCTGAATGACGGTGGGCATATTTACTTAACATCTCTGGGCTTTAATTTCCACATTTATAAAATATAAAGTATATTAGCACTTCCTAGGGTTCCTGTCCATAATGAATGAGCTGATGTATGTAAAGAGCCTGACATTTTGGTAGCAGTTTCTTCATGGCTATGAGCCACTTTCAGTTAGGTGATGTTGCCAGGTAAGTAAAGTCTGCACAAGCAACCATCTACTGAGGTCTTTCTTAGATCTATTTAGTTTTTGTTTTGTTTTAATCTTTATCCTTCCACCTCTCCCCAACCAAAATTTTGAGCCTACACTGCCTATGTTAGCTGTTGACAGGGGAGGGGTTTATTTGCAGGTGGATGGTATTCTGGAGGCAAAAAAAAAAATAACAAGTAATTAGCTCACATCATTGTCTCACTTACCTCTGCTTTAAAAAAAAATAATGATTGAAATCACCCTCACAGAACACCAGAAGAGATGATGGTTTGTATACATATAATCCCTTCCCAGAAATTGGAATCTGTCATTGTCTTCCCAGAGACTGAATTGTTACATCTGATGAAAGACAAGCCTTCAGCAAGGGAATAATTGTCAGTACTGTTTCCAGAATGTCCAGGCACATATGGTCCTCATGGAGTATTCCTATCCATTTACCATTCACATATCTATTAATACTTTATCATCTACTCGAGTTCTGATGCTAGAGAAGAGAGCATTTTACCTGGTTTGATCAAACTTAGGCAGCATTGGCATTGACAGAACCAATGTTTCATAGAACTAACAAATGTATGTGCCTGTGTGTGTGTGTGTGTGTGTGTGTGTGTGTGTGCGCACGCGCCTGCATGCATGAATACAGGCATACTCACTTGCCATAAATATATATATGTAAATCTGTAGACATATATTTGCATAAAATATCAGTATTTTCTAGGAACATTTTTCTTATTTTCTCCTTAGGAAGTTGCAGCATTCTTAATGACAAAGTATCTGTTATCTTGAAGGTGCCATAATAAAATTATCTGATTACTTGACCATTTTTTCCACTCAACTTCTTATCTTCCCCTTGAAGTTGTATACTTTTACAAATTTATAATAATTTTTTAGTATGATTCCTTTTTAAAAGTTCATATGCTTTGCAAGTGTGTTATGTGATATAACATTATGAGTTATGTTTACTGATAAAACTGAATTTATAATTGCAAATTAGACATAGCTGCTACTTGCTTCCATTGAACTCTTTTAACTTTGCATTGAAAGATTGGATTTACTGTGATCAATGATCATAGTTTTATTAATTCCCTATTTCTACATAATAAATTTTCTCCACCCAGTTTTAGAGTATCAGCAATACAGAATTGAATTCCCTGCTTTATTCTGATGCTCTTGCATTCTGTCTTCCTGGGTCTCTCATGAAGTTGTCAAGCTGTTGTTAACTGGTCCTGGGAATCAAAGAGCAGCTTCCTAGGTTGGCTAGAATACTTGTTCCAAGCTCACTCATGAGGCTGTTGGCAAAGGCCTTAGCTCCTCACATAAGTCTCTATGGGATCACACTCAACATGGCAGCTGCCTTCCCTCAGAGTAAGGGATGAGAGACACGTGGACAAAAGCTGCAGTTTTTTGTCACCAATCTCAGAAGTGAGTGATATACCTTCTCTTCTGCTATTGGTCACACAGACCAACCCTGGTACAGTGTAGGAGGCAACTACATAAGAGTATGGATTCCAGAAGGTGTGGTTCACTGGGAACCACGTTAGAGGATGCCTACTATTTCCCAATACTATTTCCCAATATTATGTCAATTAAATTATATGTACATACAATATTTGTACATAAATAGTACAAGCTTCTCAATATCAGATACTTGCTAATGAATATTCAGTTATACTGTTGGTGTTTTTTCAAATAGATATAATCATTTGTTTTTGAAAGTTACTTACTATTGCAATTCATGTAATTCTCCATGCATTCCTTTGGATTGTTATGCCCTTATATCAAATCTAAAATCTGAGATACTGAGATATTGTTCCTCCTGTTATAAATTCTGTTCTTCATTACATACCAGTAGAACCTAGGAAGTCTGTAGGGTTTTGTTTGTAAAATCAAAGTTTTGCCTAGAGCTGGGAAAGAAAGTAGAGGACACCTCACACCAGCTCTCCGCTGATGACGACTGTCTCAAGTGCTGTGTGAGAATTCCATATTTAACCTCACTGACATAGGCCTTGTCAGTTAGAGAGGTCTGCCATGGGTTTTGGGGAAGTATCATCGTGTAAGACACATTGTCACATCTTCACAGTGTTGGTCTTCTAGAGCATATTGCTAACATAGAAACTCTGCTTGGATGAACAGGAATAATGCAATTATTAGGTTGGAATAATGAAATAAATTCCAACAGTCACCCCCAATATCTTATGAGATGTTCAGTATTGAGGCTTTACTTTTATAACTCTAAAACATAACGAACTTTCAATAGGCATGATTTGCTCATTTCTTTCCAGTCAGAGTTCATTAACAACCATAAATACTTACTTGAACTTTGGGTAGGATCAAACTGTTGGGTTGTTCCCAGGTAGGAAAGAATGTGAATCATAACCCACATAAGGATAAGATTGGTCAGCCTACTGTGTTAATTAAAAACTTTTCCACCATGTCACCTCGTTTATAAAATAAAAAATTGAAAACACACAAAAGAAGAATTTGAGCTTAAAATTTCTTAGGATCTAATTTTATTCTGCAAGTTGATCCTATCTTTTAGTAATGCTAAAACAATTAGAAATTTGGGGGTTGGAAAGGAAATTTGGAAGATCAGAAATAAAAAGTCACTCCTTTTTAGCTTTCCCCACATCCTGAGTGGATTGTTTTAGCTCCACTTTTTGGACATTGTCAAGAGTCCTCCCTCTGAAGACCTCATTAATTTGGCTGCTTTGATTCATTTTCGATGAGTTAGGAAATGTCCACTGACAGACTAATAGGATCTAAGGCTCATTTAATGAGGAGTCAAGGCGATTTCTAGGCAACTGACTTCAGGCTAGATGGGGGAGTGCATGTAGGCTCCTCACCGTCTTCTGCCTGGATGAGAATCCAAGCATGCCATTCTTTTCTCCCCCTTTTTAGTAGTTTTAGTTGTAGATGGACACAGTACTTTTATTTTATTTATTTATTTTTATGTGGTGCTAAGGATAGAACCCATGCCTCACACATGCTAGGCAAGCACTCTACCACTGAGCTACAAACCCAGCTCTCCAACATGCCATTCTTAATGAGACAGTAATGAAGAAACCAACACAGAACTTAAAAGGAGGCAACATAGACCTGCTTAACATTTTGCCCCCAAACACTACTTCTCTATGAATAAGTTATAATGTATTGAAATCCTCACTAGCTTGCATTTCAAAAGCTATAATCATCTATGTGATAACTGTTTAGAACATCCATTACCCAGCATGCTGCATGGTATGTGTAGGGACTGAATATTTATCCCGCGAATAAATACTGTTGGCAGTTTGGAGAAGCAGCTCATGGGGAGAGAAAGGAGGCTTTAGTACCTGATAAACCTAGGTTCTAATATTTTTGTCACCACTTTCAAGCATAAACTTAGTTATCTCAATCTCTGTACCCTCCTGAAAGCAAAGACAATAATTTCTGTCTCCCCAGATGGTTTTGAGAATTGAATGAAATTAGGGTATAAAGACCCTGGCATACCTGGCTCAGGGTGAACACTTAGCAGTTGTCAGTTTCCCCTTTCTCTCCTCACTTCATTGCTATTTTTTAATGAGGAGTTTTAAATGACATTTGCACAGCTGCAAATAGAAACCAATAGCCAAAACCTACATTTCTGCTACTCTATGGACAGTCAAAAGCCCAGTGACAGGAGCAGAAAGGTTGCACTGATCATGAGCCTGGAACAGCTTGCCCAGGATTTTCTATAAATACCTACAAAGAGGTGTAGGAATATGAAACTCTGTAGGAGAAATTGTCATTTAAACGAAAGGCCAGCCAGCTGGCTCCGGTTATTCAGAATGGCAAAGCCACTGAAATGAATAAAACATCCAGATCTAAATATCCAACATCAAGCTCTTTTCCCTCCCATTTAAATAGTGACAGGTATAACTTAGACATTAACATGTTTTCCAGCATTTCATTGGGGTATTATAAGCAAATCCCCCAGAATTGCATAGAGTTCTTTGGAAACTTATCACCTTTTTAGAGTTATACTTGTTTTAGCCGGTCATAGAGTTCTCTCTGCCTCTAGGACCCTTTATTTAGATTTGTTAACAAATACTTTTTTTTAATTTTTGCAAACACTTTTCCTTCCAAGTTTAGTTGCTGTGTTAGCTCGCTAGTCCTGCCATAACAAAACATCACAGACTAGATGGCTTAAACAACAAAAATGTATTTTCTCACAGTTCTAGAGCCCTGAAGTCCAAAATCAAGATGTCAGAAGGGTTGGTTTCTGTTGAGGCTTCTCTTCCTGGACACAGTTCTGTCCATAACAATTGCTTTTCCTTTAGCTTGCTTTCTGTAAGATCTCTGGCCTTGTTCTTCATTCATTGAATTACCTTCATTAAAATGTCATATAATCTTTCCTGTAACAAATTTACCAAATTTTAGGCAAATCGCAAGAATTAATTCAAACCAGTGCCTTTTTCCTTCATGGAAGAGGCCCTAGGCATTATGAAGAAGCAAATTAAGAAGAAGGGAGTATGGCAGACAGAAAACAGTGATTCCCAACAATGTCCAACCCTGGTGGTAACAGGTAACAGAACTTATGGTAACAGGTAATTAATGTTGATTGTCAGTTGACCTCAAAGTAGAGAGTGTCCTGAATTATATAGGTTAGTTCAATCTGACTACAGGAGTCCTTGACAGTGGAAGAGGGAAACAGAAGAGAGTCAGAGAAAGACATGTGATGGTAGATGCAGAATCCAAGAGTCTATGTTGCTGACTTTGAAAATGGGGGTCATGAACCAGTATGGGTGGCTTTTAGAAGCTGAAAAGAAGAGAATGATTCTCCTCCAGCATCCCCAGAAAGGAAGGTAGTCTTGCCAATACCTTGATTGTAGCCCAGCAACACTCATGTCGGACTTCTGAACTACCTACTTGTAAGCTAGTACATCTGAATAATTCTAAGCCACTAAATTTGTGGAATTAGTTATTACAGTAGAAAACCAATACAGGGAGTTAGAGGTAGAGGGGAGCAGGTAATGTTTATGGTGTAGGTAGAATGCATCCAGGCAGTATTAAATGTTTTATAGATTAGAAAACTCAGAGTTTAAATAACTTTCCCAGAGACACACAAGTAAATGGACAATGGAGTTTCAAACCAAGTCTGCATAGTCCAAAAAAATAGTGACCCTGGTCTGCATCCTAACCCTAGCTCTGCAACTGTATGACCTTGGACAGGTCACTTAAGCTCACTGAGCTTCAGTTTCTTCAAATTGTAGAAGTTGTAGAGAAAAATAATGTTCATGAAATTTTTATGGAAAGAAAATGAGAAAATCAATGTCAAAGAACACTGCAAAATACAAAATGTTTATCTGATGTAAAGTCTTATCCAGTCGCCACAAACATGAACATGTGTATCTAATGAATAATCACAACAGTAAGGGACTGTGATCATTTTCATGCATCATAGTGGTATTTTACTCAGTATCAGTATTAACCAGGTGTCTCTGAAAATCTTCCTTCTTTTGGACGTAAAGTGCCTGGAAACATGGACCTGGCTGCATTCTGATCCTTTTAGAGGCGGAAAATTGCAGTGTGTCACAACCACCTTGGCAAAGGGTAGAGAGTGAGGGATAGGGTGAGCGCTTAGGAAGACCATTACCATGATAGTTGTGTTTTTATGTTGTTGGGGTTTTTTTGGGGGGGTACCAGGGATTGAACTCAGGGCACTCAACAACTGAGCCACACCCCCAGCCCTATTTTACATTTTTCTTTAGAGACAGTCTCACTGAGTTGCTTAGTGCCTCACAGTTGCTGAGACTGGCTTTGAACTCTCGATCCTCCTGCCTCAGGGATTACAGGCCACTGGGTTTACAGGCATGCGCCATTGTGCCCATGTGCCCAGCCATATTTGTATTTTTTAACATTTTATATTTTAATAGTTAAAACTGGATTTGTTAGCTAACGAGTATTTATTTGCCGTAAATAATTATAACTTAAAGCCTAGGATTCAAGTACATTTACATATAATGCCAGAAACTCTGGCTAAAATTGAACTATCATACTGCTTCAATCATTACTTACCACCAAATGTATGACTAGACCTTAGCAAGTTACTTGAATGAGAGGATATTGGTGAGGTGGGCTAGTGGTTCTGATTATTTGGAGACTTTTGAGCTAATTAAATAAGTCTCTTTTTTTCCCAGATAATGTTCAATTTCTGTAAACATATTCTAAACTATGTAGGACAAATCCACTGCATTATCACATCTGAGGATTGTTTTGTCTGAACCTCAACTATAAATAAGCTAGTCTCCCACTTTTCAGTGGATTTACTTAGTGCTATAACTATAGTAATATCAGTGGGATGTTTAATGTTTCCAGACATCAAACATTTATTGATTCCATTTTTTGTGAACCAGACACAAGCTATAAAGACAAGAAAGACACATCCCTGCCCTGCAGAAGCTATAGGACAAAAATAAACATATTTAGAATTTATTGTCACATGACACAAAATATATGACTACTGGGGGAAGCACAAAGCCTCTGAATCAGGCTTCACACAGTACTTTTTATTCACAGTTGCTCAGATAACATTTTTTATGAATTTCATGACAAGTACTATTAAAAAGATATAGTAGCTTTGGACAGATAATCTGTGATCATTGAGTTAATCATTCAATTAATGTCCCCTTGCTGAGCTGAAGGGCCCCATTCAGATGGTATCGCCTAATCCACCTCAGAGCCTATTCGTGTGTTGTCATAGAAACCAACCCAGATAACAGAGGAGTCTAACATAATGGTTCAATTCTCAGAAGTCAGATTTGGATGTGAATCCTGGCTCTAAAACATACTAGTATTATGAACTGGACTGTTATTTCACCCCTCTCAGTATCCCTCAGTATCTTCAATGGACAGTTAGATCCATGTAGTCACAAATCCACAAGTGGCACCATTAAAATCAATCAATATTAAAAGTTCATAAGAGAACTGTAGAGGATGATAGCATTTTTTTTAAATCCCATAATTTTTCTCTGCAATTAGAGAGTTCAAGCACTCACTCTTAAGTGGCTTTAGCACTTGTACACGATGGCATCAGTAATACTGACAAAATACCTCAAGGCCTCAGAAATGCTCTCTTTAGGAACCTCTCATATATATACACATATATTTACACACACACACATATATATATGTGTAAATATATATATATAAAGTGTTCAGTTTACTTTGATATAAAAATATTGGAATCAATATAAAATAAAGTTGAAATTGTACATTTTAAATATTTCAGTTTTTAAAGTTTCAAATTTGGTAATTAAGAAAAATATGTTTAGTCAGAGGTTTAATAAACTTATTGAATAAATTAAGTAAAAGCTGCATTACTTATAATTCTATCTTAAAAGAACATTAAAAATTAGTTTCTATATTTTATGTACTTCTGCACACAAGTGGAAATTCAATCTGAAAATAATGTGGCCTTGCAAACTAGTTTCTAATAAATTTAGTGTGTATTAATCTATATCCTGACAGTCTTCTGATTATTGACATAAAGTAGCATGAAAACTATTTATTGCCTGTTTTCTGTATTTTAAAAATATAAGAGTTGTATGTGTATTCCCCGGCAAAGTCATAGTCACGGCTTCCTCTTGAAATACTGCTTTGGGCTTGGCAGTGATTCACAGCAACACTCACTGCAGTAGCCCATCTCCTTGCAGAGCTTAATGCCCACAGATCAGTGCAGCATTCCTGGTGGATGGGTGTGGCTTTTATTCTGGGTGGTGAATTTGAGGCCCAGACTTTTGTTTCTCTTCGTTCTGCCCATGCCCTAGGTCCTCAGAGTCCTCTCATTGCAGTTAGTGAATGAGGAGTGAAGAGTGGAGAAGTCACTTCAGCTTCTTGAAGACCTCAGACTCATAAGAGAGAAATAGTTCTTCCCTTTCATTGGCAGGAACTAATACCATGCTCACATAAAGATGCAGGGTGGGCTAGGAAATGTAGTCTTTGCCTGGGCGTCTGCCTCCTAGCAGCAGCCCCACAGTCTGGGATGGAGAACATAAATTTTTGTTGGACATGGTCAAAGGATATATGTTAAAGTATAAATATACCCACAAGCCCATGTCATTATTGGTATATGATAGTCCAGGGTATGTATCTAGCTATCAGTGTCAGTAGGGCATACTTTTCACTCTATTCTGGTTCATCTTATATCCTTGTCTTCTAATTTGTTAATTTAGAAAATGAGAGTTCTTTTTAAGTATAGGTCTTTTATTATGATGACTACTTGGAACCTGTGGCCAGGTGTAAATTTTTCCAGTAATTCACATTGACTGCTGCCTGAAACAAATCATATGAACATGTATTTACTTTGTTTTCTGGTTCATATGAATATTATACACATAAAGTTATCCCCCCGAAAATGACATTGGAAGTTAATTACTTTCGACTCATGATCCTGCAGCTTCACGTCTTAGGCATGATAAAATAATATTGGCAAGTCTTATTAAACTCAATGATTTATAAATAGACCCATCTACACTGGAAAATTAACAGAAGAACCTCTTCTTTCATCATCACAGACCCTTATAAGAATGAATTTCTACCAAACTAGTACACTTTTTGTCTTTAAGCCACTTTTCGCTTAGCAGACTGTCCTAAATTTTTATTTTATTTTGAAGGAAAGCATTTTGCTTTCTTTTTTGAAAGAAAGCATTTTGCTCCTCTAGCTAGGAGGTAAGAAACATAAGGAGGGTAATTATAATGGGATTTAAATAATTCACTTACATTTCTTTGCCAATGAAATAAAGCATGTTCTTTTAGGTTTTTTATAAGCTCTGAAATATGTCCTTCAATTTACTAATATTATTTTTTGAGAAAATACACAATACTATCATTTTTCTGGATGGAATATTATTGTTTTCCAACAACAGATTTGGCAGCCATTCAAAGGCAGGGAATAATATGCTTTTTGGATATTCAAATATGTCTGAACTGCTGTTGATTGCTCTCCAAATCAGGTCAGATGCACTGTCTCTGCAGGAACATTTGTCAGAGGTACTGTATGTTCAAATGGACGGTTTTCATATTTCATAGTCAGCTTCATTTATTCTCTGAACCTCTAAATTTTTCATTCTAAATAGCAACATCTCCCTTTATTCACCATGGGGATTTTATTAATTAAACAGAATCAATAGGACTGATTTATTCTCTTTTCAGCTGAATTACCAACTACACAAATCAGAGAGGAAATATTTCTAATACTAGAATGTTCTCCAAGCCAGTAAATCTGGGATTATCTCATCACACCGATTATGTCAAAGCTCTTTAGCCACAGTGCTCACAAAGACCTAAAATTGAATAGTATACTCAAAACTGGCCCCATTCCAGCATCATAGGCAGAAGTCCAAGTTTTTCTTACAACAATCAGAAAACCCTAATTCACAATAGGCTGTGACCATTCATTGAATGTGCACGCTTTGCCAAGCACTTCACATGCATTACCTGAGTTTCAGAAACTCTAACCCATAGGTTCTGGATACTTTTACTGAAGATTCCATTGTGAAATATCTTCTCAAAGCATAGAAAACATCACCTGTTGCTTCAGTGTTATTGTTTCCTAGTGAGTCACTATAGTAGCTGCATTTTGATACTTAGGTGTGTGTTTGTGTGTTTTTAAGCAAGTACAGAAAAGTATACTGTGAATGTAAAACTGATCACATTTAATGGAATTACTTTTCTATTTGGAGCAAGATCAGATGTTGATTTGGTGATTTTAAAAAGCTCTTAATGAAGAATTTGATTCAATCACTACAATTTTTTGAACAACTTACTTCTGATTATTTTAATTATCAATCTAATGGACTTTCTATATTTGTGCAGTTATAATATTTCAAGCATAAGAATATTATTTGTAAAAAGTCACATGGCAAAGCATATATCTAAACTTTTTATTCAGGTATTTTCCTGGTTTTCTTTCTTCCCATCCTCCCCAATTAGGGAACATTATAGGGGAGGGAAATTTTTAAAATAAATTGCAGTCTCTCCTTTGAACCAGCATAGTGTAAGTGTGCTGATAAACATGACAGGCATGGATACAGAAACTGTGAAATAATCAGAGCATTCTCCTCAAGCTTCTCCACACTCTTGACAGGCTGCCGTGTCCCCATTTCACCTTGCAGTGCTGTTCCACCCTTCTTGTGCTGCTCTCATTCGTATTTCGTTAAAACCATTTTCAATTTAGCAGCTTCCAAGCTCTATAAAGGCCTTGAAATGAAGTCAACCTGTACTGAATCAAATGCTTTTGTAAATTTAGCTATCATCATGAGACATTCCTTTAAGCCATTTTAAAGAGTGAACCTGGATTATTGTGAAGAGAATAATGATTCTTCGTACCACTAAGCCCTGCTCCAAGGTTTTGAAACTATGAAGATGTCTGGGCCTTGTCACATTCACCTTGTTTCTTAAATGGCCTGAGCTCATTTACCCCATTGTGAGATTATCAGCAATCTTCTTCCACAGAAAGATACATCTATAATATTTAAACAGAGAAGCTGAATAATTTGTTCAGAGGGATATGAACAAAAGTTAGGGTATAAGGTTGAAAACAAACCAAGTGAATAATGACAGAGGAACTGACCATTCATACCAGGTCCCATATTTTCAGTTGCTGGCATCAGTAGCCAATAAAGTTCGTTCATTTTTGTGATATACTTCCTGAACTGTCTTCTGTGGAACACTAACCCTGTGTGTACCAACAGGAATGTGCTAGTTTGAGTAATATTGCATACTTAAAGATTCATAGGACACATCAGCATATTAAAGGTGCTGGGAAATCCTACACTTAAGAACCCCATTTGCCTGTATTTAACCTAGTGAATCTGAAACTAATTTGACCTATAAGTCTATTCTTCACGTAGCATTTATTAAAAACTTTTGGAACATGCTTTGGAAAACGCTCTATGACCTAGGCTATACCTTCAGATGTACAATCATATTAGATCTTCATGGGTACTGGCATTCAGGCACACTTAATCTAAGACATGATGCTGCTTCTGAGGTTGAGTGTGGTAGGACAGGCTAGGGAAACTGATCTTGGGTGGATGCAGGCAGTGTGGTTAACCAGATCTAGAGAGAATTCCCAAGAAAAAGAAACAAATTTCCATCCTAAATTCAGAAGCTGTCCATCAAACTCTCAGGAGCTAGGCAAACGGTAGATTTAGGAGATTCATCCAGCTGAAGGCTGAGAGTAAGAGGTGAGACCTGAGAAACACCATCCTATCCAGCAAGTAGGACCAAGGTTGTGATCTTGTCTTATCACTCTCTACACATACCCACTATTTTTTGCACCTCCTTCCTCAAATTTGTGTTCTCTCAAATTTGCCTTTCAGACTGCTAATCCTTTGTTCTGGGAACATGTCAGGCACCATAAATTCTGAGATAAGGAATAGTTCCTGCCCTCAAAGAGCTCCAAATGTAGTAAAAAGGCCTAGAAGTAAACAAGCATTAAAAATAAAGTATAATAAGAGACAGGACTGGGCACAAATTGGAGGAATCTTAAGGGAGATTTGGTTCTTTAGAATAAGTTAACTCCTTCGGGAAGAAGATTGTGGCAGAGAAGAAAGTGGTGTTGAGGTGTATAAAAAACAAGATGTTTCATACTATAGAATGTGTATTTGTTCCAGAAGCCATTGATTGGATTTGTCATTTAGGAGATGTCTGTGCTGGAGTAGGGGATAAGTTAGAATTAGAACAGGGGCAGGGAGATCAACTATTTCAGTGACCCAGGCTGCTGCATTGGAAAAGGAGATGGGGAACAGATTGCAGAGATGTTACAGCTAGACAGTTGTGGGACTTGCTGACTGATGTTATCAGGTAAGGAAAAAAGAGGAGTCAAAGATGATGCATTCACCTGCATTCCTTGATACCAAAGAGGAAAGAGGGCGATGATCTTCTTCAAACATTAAAATATGCCTAAGACTTACTAATATCACTAGGCTTGTTCTAACCACTTCCTGTCATCGTGGACGGCAGAAGGGTGGAAGCAATGGCACCAGGATCAGTACTTGCATGAATGGGTAGAAAGACAATTGTTCAGATCCTAATTTGCATTTCTTGTTCTTCTCAAGTCATGTAACACAGACTACATCTTGGATTCATCCCGTGATGAGTGTCCTGAACCTGTCTTGCTCAGAGGATAATGAAGAGGATTGCTCCAGAGAACTCCCCGACCAGAAAAGTTGACGGTTTTCTGTAGGAAGTGAAGCTCCACAGTCTTCTGGCATCTCAGTCTGCATGCGTGACTTGAGCATTGATACGTGACACCCAACTCAGACACCACCATCTGAAACAGGCACAAAGCAGACACTACTTGATGGAGTAGGAAAGAGACTAGCCTTAGGGTGTTTTTATAAAAATGTTTTATAGTACTGTACACATTTAAAAGATCAGTTGCCACTACAGTAGTTCCTTAAGAATAATTTAGTCATATTTTTTTCAATGACATATAATTAGATTTTATAATATGTATACTCTTATCATATGATATGTAGATCTTTATAATTCTATATGTAGTCAATTATTTTGCATCATATATAATGGCTTTTATAATTAAGATCTATATTGAAAATTTATTTGAATATAGTAAAGTACTTCATATATTTGATAATTCACTAATCTTTTATGTTCGTATCTTAGGAAAGTGATCTTAGCAAGCTTTTTGGGGTTTTTAAAGGATCACATTTAGACATCTGTTTCATGGGCTACCAGTTACAACTTATATCTCTGTGGGGCTTTCTGATTTTCAAAATGCCTTTCAGACCTTTCCCCCACTCCACCCTCCACCATTGCTAAGTATTGAACCCAAGATTCTAGGCACTCTACCACTGAGCTGCATACCCAGCCCAAACTTATCGTATTCAAACCACATGACATGCTCATTAGGCTGATCTAGTGGGTGTTTTCATTCTTTGTTTTTCAGTTAGGGAAACAGTGGTTCAAAGAAATGAAGCTCCCAGTCCCAGGATTGAAACTCACACCTAAGTCCATGCCCAGTCCTCCCACCCCTGACCCCATACCCTGCTGTCCCTGCAGAGGGAGGTCAAGGCCCAACACACAGGGCACTGCACTGTAGTTCTGTTGATGCAGCTGGCTCTGCAGCTGTGCATTCCAGAGACTCAGAAGGCACCTCTCAGTCAAACATGCGTCTCCCTCTGTACACCCTTCCCCCTTCCACCCTACTCACTCACCAGGTAACAGTACTGCTTTGTGGTGGTGTTTCAACAGGCTTCTTTTAGCAGCTCATATTTTTCTTAAGTAATGGGATGGCTTATATCAGTGGCTTACCCTGCATAGGGTGCCCTTGCCAGAGGATCACTTTGGGGCAGGTGATGAGAAGAGAGGCATCTTTTAAAATACTGCTCCTCTGCTTATAACAAGATGGAGGCCAGGAACCCAGCAATGCCACAAAGACCTGAAGTGAGTTTTTACATATGAGAACATACGTAAAAACTATCCCTTGTAACCACTTTGTAGATGAGTAAACTGAGATGCTGAGAGTTCATACAGTGAGTTAATGCTACTCAAGATTACTTAGACCTGATCCTAAGTCTCCTTGTCTGCTGCATTTCATCTGATTGATAAGATATAAATGGCAAGTACGTGTACACACTGCTCACCATGCCTTCCCAGTACATTTAGGATTTATGGTATATGTCTTAAGGAATAATGTAAAATCAGATCCAGCCTGAGAGGCACTAGAGAAAGAAAGGTGGCAGAGTGACTAGAGAAGACTGGTGCTTCTCCTGACAGCTATTTGGATATAAGGAAGCTTGGATAATGATGGAAAGGTTATTCTTTTAAGACCCCCCCCCAAATTTTATTATTAATCGTGTGTGTGTGTGTGTGTGTGTGTGTGTGTATGCGCGCGTGTGCGCGCATGTGTGGTGCTAGGACTTGAGCCTGAATCTTTTAATCATTAGATTTTAGATTTTCCATAGCAACAGAGACTGATTCACTGTATACAGGAGAGTCCAGCAAGTGACAATTCAATGTATTTCAAATGTTTCTCTCATCTTTTCCTACTTTACATCTATGGTGGTGGGGACTGACTCTTATATAAGCCAATTTGGATGGGAAACATTGGTAAAGTGCAAAGCACAATTTAAATGCACCTACAAGTTCTTTGGACCTCAGTTTCCCATTGTAAAATGGGACTATACCTGCTCAACCCAAGACAATTCAACTCAGCCACCAATTCCTGCACCTACTAAATGCCAGGCAAAATGTGAAGTAGTATTTTGTTTATTTGTTGAACCATCTGAAAGAAATTTTGAACCGGGCGCATTGGCACATGCCTGGAATTCCAGCAACTCGGAAGGCTGAGGCAGGAGGATCGTGAGTTCAAAGCCAGCCTCAGCAACTTAGCAAGGCCCTAAGCAACTCAGTGAGACCCTGTCTCTAAATAAAATACAAAATAGGGCTGGGGATGTGGTTCAGTGGCCCAGTGTCCCTGAGTTCAATCCCTGGTTCCAAAAACAAAAACAAAAAAAAGAAAGAAATTTTGTTAGGACTAATTCTACAGAATGATGGGAAGCATAACAGGGACTGTTCCCAAAATGCCGAATTTTTATATTACTATGAGTATATAGTATTGATGCCCAAATCAAGGAGCTCAAAGTCTAAAATCTTTTTTCTTGCTTTTTTCTCAAAAGGCTTTTATTTTTCCTTAAAGGGTTAAGAAGTGGTCTATTTATTAAGAACCCCTTAAATTTGAATAATTACAAAATAATGTTAACACCCCTTGACTAGAAAAAAATAGGAACATGCTGTATGAAGAACTTCTCCAATAATAAATGCAAAGCAGCTGTCAAAATAGAGTCAAATGACACTCTTCTAATGTTTGCACAATTAGAAAATGTTATCCTTTTTCTAGGGAGAAATGGTACATTTTTATTTTCTCTGCTAAGTGAAACCAACTTTTTGAAGGGTCAACACACTTGACATTTTTATAATGTATATACAGAAAGAACTGAACCAACATTAGAACAACTTACACAGTCTATTGGATATAACTTTCAAGAAGATGAAAAGAACTTGAAACAGAGTATACCAGTGGAACCTGACTTTAGAAATGAAATACCCAAGGTGTTTTAACCACAGCTATCCACATATGATATCATTGTGTCCACATGGTGATCTTATAAATATTAAATGCAATTCTGGATTTGTTTTCTTCGTAGAATTTTTTACTTTTAAGCTGATAGTACTTTTGTTCATTTTTTAAGTTCAACTCTTACTCTTGGGAGTGGCTTGCACTGTCTTATCAGTAGGTCAGCTCACATCGCCACCCCCATTCTCACTCTCCCATCACCAAAGTATTCTCTATCACTTCACCCTGTATATTATCCCTTTCTTATTGCCTTCCTCAACAATGGAATTAATAATGGAAGTAAGCAGGGGTTTTGGTCTACCATGTTCAACACTGGGTCTTCAGGATCTAACACACTGCCTATCATAGTAGGTATCCAAGAAGTGTTTGCCAAATGGAATATGTAATGTGCTCTCCATAACTAAGAATGACTTCCCAGCTTAGCTGTCATCCTTTCATATTCATTTATTCACTTAAAAGACAAAAGCCAGACATTTTGCTAAGTACTAGGGATACAATGCAAGACTGCAGTGATCGCAACCCTCGCATCATTTGTATTCTATGCAAAGGACATACAATTGAAATTAATCAAAGCTTTTCCATCTATTTTCTTTCTTCCATGTCTTTATTTCATATTTGAACTACTAGGCCCATTTAACATTCCCTGCCTCAAGAAAGGGTGTGATGTCAGAGAACAGAGAAAAGCCTGTACTTCTGCGTTCTGAAAATCTTAAGGGAGTTCTCAGATATCCTTAGGGAGCTGGGAAGGATTTGTGATATAGATCAAAGATTTGAAAGCCCTGTGATGAGGAAGCCAGGCTTTCCTACTTTCATCTAGGGAACACTATCCCTGGCTGTGGGAAGAAAAGAAAGAACAATGTTGCTGGGGCCCAGAGAAAGAGTCCGGGGCCCCTCCTTCTGGACAAAGTTTCTGGAAGCAGTAAAGCCCCAGTTCATTTTGAAAGTAGAAGAAAGCCATTCCTCATGGGCCCCTGGGATATGATTGCATGGTGTGGCTTCACACATGCAGACTTGACAACTTCAGTGAGTTTCCTCCAGGATCAGATTTCCATGAACCAAAGGATCACAGGAGTAGCAAGAAGATGCCCGGGAACTGAAGGAGGGCTTCTTCCCCCCCCCCCCCCCAGTTAATCCACAGGGCCTCTCAGTGTATAGCAGACATCCAAACCCTTAGTCCCTTGACACTAGATAAGCCCCTGCTATATTCTGAATGTTTATGTCCCTTCAAAATTCATATGTTAAAATATAACCCTCAAAGTTATGGTATGAAGAAAAGGGGCCTTTGAGAAGTAATTGAGACCAAGGGCTTCACCTTTGTGAATGGGGTTATGGCCTTTGTGAAAAAGGCTTGATGGAAACCATTTGCCTCTTCTGTCTTGCAAGGACACAGCAAGAAGGTACTTGCCTTGAAGCAACAGACACTGAATGTGCTGGTGTTCTGATATTGAACTTGCCAACCTCCAGAACAGTGAACAATGAATTTCTCTAGTTTATACATTACCCAGTGTAAGATATTTCCTTAGAGCAGCCCAAACAGAATAAGCTAGTCCCACAGAAATCAGGGACCCAAAAGAAAGGAAAGAACGGTACGCTGACTGAGCTAATGTTGGTCAGGATCATTATTCCCATTCCTAACTTCTCCTTCCTCATAGAAGGAGCGCCAGCAGAGTGACACTTTTGGCTTCTTTCTACCTTTTCAACAGGCAGTGGTTGACCTGACTGGTGAGTGTAGGATAAAAACCAAGGCATGTACTATTTGTAGAACATTTCTTAAGTGTATTTATTACCTTTTCTCCGTGACATGTAAACATTGCCTTTTTGTTTTCCAGGTCTTTCTCATTTCTTACCTGGATGATTAAAACATGGGCAATATACCTTTCTCTCTATGGGCCACACCTATCCCCATCAACCTCTACAACACTTCTGTCAGAATTATCTTTCTAAAACACAAATGTGATTCCCTTGCCCTATTCCTGGCCTCTATTCATTAGTTCCCCTCTCCCTCTGCTCTCTGAGCCCTACACTTTCTCTCCAGGCTCCAGTCTCATCCCAGAAGTTACTCAGATACACTGTTCTGTCTGGAAAGTGCCTCTTCCTCATTCCCTCATCAGGTTCCTTCTCATCCACGAAGACTCCCATGTTTCACCCCTTCTGTGCCAAGATCTTGACACATGCTGCCTTCCCCATGCCCTGATACTCTGCAGATGCCATGCCTGCATTTGTGCATACTATCCATCCCCATTTCTCACTCCAGGTGGTAGAGCAAGAACCTCCACTCCAAGAGAGCTCCTGACCTGTGGTATGTCCAGATCTCATCAGGTCACTGCATTTATTAACCACTTTACTTTTATCTCATGAGCTGAGTTACTAAGACTTGTGCCATGGTTTCTGGCCCTACCTACCTTCTCCTTTGTGCTCTCTTTATCCACATGGTAATGAAAACTGGAACTTTATTAAAACCAACTAGTTCTTCTCCCTGTGACTATTCCACTCAGCATTAGTAACCAGGTAAGTAACTCAGTTGGTGGTGGGAGGGAAATGGGAAGATGGAAAACTGGCCCAGATAGTCAGTTGTTTCTTCTCTATTGTTGCTTTGGGGTATATTTTCTAAAACCCTGGAAGTTAAGAAGATAACTGGGAGAGCCATGCTCTACCCTCTATTTCTGCATGCCTGTTAACAAAGTTTCTATCACACTCTTTTTGCAATCAGTTTGGTAGAAGAGTAGTACATATGTCTTTGCCATTAGACCTTGGATCTTTAAGTCAGAGTTCATATATTATTTTTTATCCCTCACACCAAAGATGGCATAGTAAAATGCAATAAATGTGTTCAGAATATATTGACTGTGATTTATAGTTTTCAAAAGCTCCTTTAACTGTTTCCTGCAAATTGAGTGAAAAAGAAAATGAGTTGGGAATTTAACTAACCATAGCCATACTAACTAGTTCTATTGATGTTGGAACAATATAATGGATTTTACTGAAGAGGAAAGTGTATGCTGCATAAATTTGGTCATAAAGCTCACAGTGTGATTGCAGTAAAAAGGATTGTAAAGCACATACTCAAGCATTGTTGATTTGCCCAAGGTTTTTGAGAAATACAATAGAGTGATTTTGGTATGGGAGGGTAGATGAAGCCTAAAACCAGAATACTGGGAAAGTGCATTTCAAGGCAACAGCACTCAAACTTCTGTCCTTATGGATTAATTAATCACGCTGCTAAAGAACTGATTTGGCACAAGGGAGCTGTGTATTGCCACAGAACTACGAAAGTGCAGAATTCATCTCACATATAACTAACCCCACTGGAATTGCATGACTGTTCTGTTTCACAGTGGAGAGAAATTCATCTTTCATCAACAGATATGGGAAGAGAAAACAAAGAAAACAAAGTGAATAGATCATAAAGTTGCCTTAGAATGTGGACAGTTCAGGTCAGGATCTTTCTGGAAGGGATACAAAAAGATATTTATGGGCAGATCTTTCTTTGTACTGAGTAGTTTTTCAGTGAAGGAATCCATGCATTTAATCTAATGCCAGCTTTATTTTTGTTTGGTGATCACCACATATAAATGAAGAGCTGGCAGCATATTAAATGCATGCGTTATTTCCCTGAATGGTAAAAGTACTCAATATAAGGAAAATCTAAAGAAAACAATACATACATAAGCACTTGGTATGTATTTATGTATGTGTGTATGTTCTATGTCTGTATAGGGTATATATTTATATATATTTTTGTCTATGTATACAATATGTATTCATAGATAAACATGTATATTTAACATACTAAAGTTTGCAGAATTTCAAGAACATGACCATGAGTGTTAACTCACTCACCAATGGAACTGCTACTAAAATCAGAGAAAGTGAGCCATCTATGAATTACCTTAGTTGTTCCAGTATTGTTAAGATTGTTCATTGGTTGTATTTCTCCTGTCTCTTTGAGTAGTACCATGTTCCTGATTAGTAATTCATGAATTACAACATTCATTGTGATTTTGTATATCACTAACAATGAAAAAAGGCATTTAAAATATAACTTAGTACTTAGAATTTTTATCTTATAGTCCTTTAAGTAAATCTAAAAAAGCATATATTATCATATGTGATTGTATAAATATTGATATAAACATAGATATGGGAAAAATGAAACACTTATAAAGCAGGATATTCCTAAAACTCTACATTCAGAATGGAGTTCTTCTGACTCTCTTTCGAGTCAGAGCTGTTGTCCACATTTTCTATAGTAACCTCCTTTCTGCTGCCAGAATGAAGCATTTCTTGAAGGACTGCATCTCTACTGTCTGGAAGTCCCCACCCCCAACCCAGTCTTTGACATTCATTCTACAATTCGATGTTGGCACTTTCTTAATCTTTTCAAAAGCATTCAGTAGAAAATTCTTAGATAGCAATCAGAATTCATATTCCTTCCTTAAACTGTTCTTTAGATGGATTTATTAACAGAAAAGTAAAGACATAACAGTCCAATCACACCACAGAAAGAACAGCCAAATTCATGCCTACACAGAAAGACAGCTGTATCATTATGGCTGCCTGGCCAACAGTAACTGTGAGACCTTTCATTATAAGACACATCCTGTAATGTGTCGGGTTCCCCTGAGATGAGAATTGATATAAATTAGGAAGTGGCCCAAGGGGAAAAAATAATAGGGAGGTAGAAAAATAGGACCAGCCAAAGGGAAGGGAGGGGGGAAAAACCCACACACAAAATGTGATGCCAGGCAAAGTCCACTGCAGAGAGATAACTGGCTAAGTTCACAGGGAACCCTGAAGACAGAGCAGGTCCTCCTGCACTTGCCCAAGTCACAAATCAAAGAGTTAAAGTATTTAGACCCCTGCACCATCAGTCACTGATTAAGCATGAGAGCCAGGGAGGGAGAGAGAAATTCCCAGGTTAAAGCATGTTCCTGAAGCCTAAGGATAGCCCACCAACCAAGAGGTGCAGGTGCTGGGTGTTGGGAGTGAAAGTGCAGGGAGTCAGCATGTGGGAGAGTGGTAGAGGTTTCCCAGTGCTAGAAGTATGTAGTACACAGGCCGTTTCAACGACGCTTAAATGTGAAAACTGGGTTTCTTTAATTGAAATATGGTATGGAGGATCAAGTCTTCTCACTGGCTTACACCACAGCATACATAAAACTTAATTAAAGATGAAGCAGCATAAGTGAAAACACAATATCCATTCTAAAAAAAAGACTTAATTAAATCAAAAGCTGGGGGTGTAGCTCAGTGGTCAAGCACTTGCCTAGCATGCATAAGGCCCTGGGTTCAGTCCCCAGCACCACAGGAAAAAAGGAAGAAGGAAGGAAGGAAAGGAGGGAGGGAGGGAGGGAATACTTGGAAGAGATCAAGTGGTTCTATTCCTGATCCTTGGTCCTTGATAATGTCAGAGAAATTATAAACAAATTTCCCACCTGTATACAAGGGTTCCTTAGAATGTTGGTTAATCATCGAAGATATGACCAAGTAAAAGTGTTTTTCAAACATTTTGGGTTTTTAAAACATGCATGATACATGATATGGTTATTTGCTAGTGTTCTTGGGTCATCTACAAATCACTACAAACTTTCTGGAAAGCAATGTTGTGATATCTATCAGGAACCTTAAAAACGCTCAAACTTTTTGACCCAAACTATGTTCCTATACCTTTATCCCCACAGATGATCATAACTTTAGACCAAAGTTCAGGTGAATAGTTGGCATTGTTTAAAGCAGAAATGAATGCCTAAATGACTGAAGCCCAGGTAATATTTAAATAAAATATACCTAACATGATTGAAAATATTTAATAATAGTTAATGACACAAAGAAAGTATCACAATACAACATTAACTGGAAATAAAAGGAAACAGAAGTTTGTATACAGTGTGCTAGCAGCAACATCTTATGGATAAATACCTTAGGAGACCTGAAAACAAAAAGTGATATTATTCATGATATTTATTTTATCCATTGTTTTTCTACATTTCTACATAAGCATCTCTTTAATAATAAGTTAATGTTAGTGAATTCATATACATATGTGAATAAATGTTTACCTGATTTGATTCTGGTTTTCCTGTTTCCTTTTCTTGAAGTTTTCTGCAGAACTCTGCATGCTACCCTGTGGGAATCTGTAATGTTATAAGGCCTGGAAAGTTGAATGATTGGGCTGTGTCCAGGCTTTGCAGCCCTGACCTGCCTTCTCAATATTTGAATTGATTATTTTGGAAACAAAACACAATTGCATTTAACTTTTTTACCACTCTGCTGTCAGATCCACTGCATTTGATGCTTATTCGGGATTCTTCCTCTTGCTGGAAATGCTGGAGTTGTCACAGATGTGATATTTCCTTTCTCATTGTCTGGGGAGGGCCAGGTTGATGGTAAAGAAAGACTGAGACTCTGCTGCTATTATAAATGTCAGTTTAAATATCCCAGAGCAGTATCCTTGGTTGTGCAGTCCCTCAGGGTACCCGAGATTTCCATCTGTTTTGCCATTGTCAAAGATCCTGGACCTATTTTCTCTCCATTGGAAACATTTGTGCAATAAAAATAGAAATGGATTCTAGCAGAGTTGCTGCATTGTTTTCACATTAACTCTTTGTACCTAGAACCAGGTCTGAAATATTCTTCCTTGACACTCAGGGCTTTGTATCCCCCAAAAATATTAGGTGTGCCTCTGAATAACGTCTTTGCCAAAAGTACAAAATCGTGGAGTGGATATGAAATTGTAAGCTCCTCTGGTCCAACCATTTTTCAAATGGGAGGATCCTTTTAAAGACTAACATAAATCTTCAGAACCCCTGCAGGAAAGCCTTCCACTCTTAGAAGTTGGGGGACCCCCAGGTCACAAAGAAAGAGAAGTGACTGTCACATGCAACCACATTGATGGTACCCTCCCTGGGACTGGAAATTCCTGAAAGCTGTGTTAGTGATGACGTTTGTTTCACTGTTTTGTTGTTACTCTGGGGTATATTGTTTTAAATTACCAGATAGAAAAATTGACATTTTGGGAAAGTGTATAGTTCTATAAATTTCTAATATGTAGAAATTTGAGCACCACCATAATGAAGATAAAGAAGTGTTATCACCCCCAAAAGTTCCCTCCTGTTATTCCATTGTAGATACACCCTCCTCCATCCAATTCCCAGCAGTCATTGCTTTGTCCTCCATAACTATAGTTTTCTCTTTTTGAGATTATCATATAAATAGGCAAACGGTATGTAACCTTTGAGACTGACCTCCTTCATTCAGTGTTATGCCTTTGAGGTCCACCTGGGTCAACATGTGTATCACTGAAAGTTCTTTGGATTATGTCCAGGGTTGGGTGATTATGAATAGAACTTCTGTAAACATTGGTGTACTGGTTCTTATATGAGCCTGAGTGTTTATTTTCCTGGGTGAAATGCCTGCAAGTAGGATTGTTTGATCATGTGTTACATTTTCTACTGTTGCCATTACAAATTAGCACCAATTTAGTTACTTAGTACAAGTTTATGATCTTGCAATTCATTCGGTAAAAAATCCAACACTGGGCTAACTCCAAGGTATCAGCAGGGCTGTGTTCTTTTCTGGAGACTTCTGGAGAGAATCTATTCAGGTTATTGGTAGAGTTCAGTTCCTTGCAATTTTATAACTTGGCCCCTCAATCCCTTCTGTTACATAGGAGATTAGGGACATCGAAATGGTGGAGGCAGGGTACAGGACCAGCAATGAGTCATCATGTCCCTGTGGATGGTAACTCCTTGACAACTCCCACCACTGAGGACTTATCATCCATAGTAGCTCCTGCCTCAGGTTCAATATTCTAGTTAAGGGAAAATAAAGTAATTAATGGGGGCGAATGGAACAATATACTAATTAGGTATCATCAAGTAACCAAGTAAAGCAGGGTCTTCAGGAAGGTCTGTGCAGGGAGGATCTGCCTCACAGCTCAGCATGTAAGACGGGACTCCCCCAACCTGGAGCCTCTCTCTCTCTCTCTCCCTCTCTCTCTTTCTCTCTCTCTTGCCCACTCAGGTTTACAAGTGTACTCATTTCACATTACAGAGCACTATTCTCACCTTCAATAAATCTATACTTTGTCTGTTACTTCTGCATGTCTTGCTGAATTCTTTGTCTGGGACACCAAGAACTAGACTCAACACCCCACCAGTATTACTTCCTCCACCTTGAAAGCCAGCAGTGGCCGGTCAGGTTCCTTTCACATCCTCTCTCTCTCTCTCTCTACCACTTTTGTCCTCTCCGACTTGTCTTCCATTTCACGTCTCTCTGACCCATTTAGGAAAGCTTATCTGCTCTTCATGTGCTTAGATGGGGCCCACCCTGATGATCCAGGAGAGTTTCCCCATTTCAGAGTCCATGCCCTCAACCACATCTGCAAAGTTTCATATGCAAAGTTGCCTTTGAGGGTAACATTTTCACAGGATCTTGGAATTGGGCAGGAAGATCTTTAGGGAGACATTATTCTGATTATCTTTTTGAGAGACTTCCAAGCTATTTTCTAGAATGGCTATAACATTTTCTGTTCAGCAGTATCTGAGAGGTCCAGTTGCTCCATGTCCTTGTTAGCACTTAGTATCGTCACTACTTTTTTTTTATATTACCCATTCTCATAGGGTGTGTAGTGGTAATTCGTCATTATTTAAATTTGCTTTCTGTTCAGAGCTAAAGATGTTGAACACATTTCACTACTTATTTCTGTGTATACACTGGTGAAAAGTTTGTTCAAGTACTTTGCTGAGTTTTAAGAGTTCTTTATTTTGGATAGAAGTCCTTTGTCAGACATGTGATTTGCTTGAACTGCTTCCTTGAAAAGCATTTTTCAGAAATTGACTAAGTTCAATTTTTTTTTTTCAGAAATTGACTAAGTTCAATTTTTCCACATTTCACCTACATACTAGTTGTGCCCATGTAATTTCCATGTACCTCAGGCTCTGTTTAAACCACAGAGTAATTTGACTTTGGTTTCTAAGGCAGTGTTTCAGAGTTGCCAATAGCTCTTCCTTCTCCTAGCTATGGTGGATCACAATTATCTACGAATCACAATTAAATTTGTTCCTATATTCCTCTTAGAGACTATAATTTTCACTCTATTAAAAAAAATGAGTTATAGCCGGGCATGGTGGTGCACACCTGTAACCCAAGCAACTTGGGAGGCTGAGTCAGGAGGATCGTGAGTTCAAAGCCAGCCTCAGCAACTTAGCAAGGCCCTAAGCAACTCAGTGAGACCCTGTCTCTAAATAAAATACAAAATAGGGCTCGGGATGTGGCTCAGTGGCCAAGTGTCCCTGAGTTTAATCCCCGGTTCCAAAAAAAAAAAAAAATGAGTTATAAAACCACAAGATCTTAAAGAGAAATGCTGATACCTAAACATATGGTGCCTACAACTTGTTTCACACCAGTATCCCTACATTCCAACAAACATTGTGAGGGTGGGTGTGGCCTTGTGATAGAGGTTCAAATGACCCGAAGTCAAGGGAATTGAGAGGAGCTTTGCAAGCAGCAGTGCAGAGAAGTTTTGTAGCATGGGAAGATTGCCTGCACCACTGAATTAAATAGGTGCACGGACACCAAATCTGCTTGGAACAGCATGATTTCTGAGATCTAAAGCCACCTCCTATGCTTGAAGCAGAAATGCTGAAAATTAAGCAGAGAGTAGAAATGTTATTGCAGTCCTCTGGAAATTCTTGTCTATGTGAATAATAAAGCTACAATGTAGAGACGTCTTGAGAATTACCTGCAAAAATGTGAAATTAACAGAAGCCATCCCGGGGAACTTGAAAATCAATCTTACCAGCACCAAGTAGACTAATTTATCAGTCAGAAACCTGGCAGGAAATAGGTCCACCACGGATGGTCTGAATGAAGGTGGTCCTCACAGATGTGCAGTGAGGGTTCAGTAAGAAGCAAGTGATAGAGGCACACAGGAGCTAGCAGGAATTCGAAGCCCTTTCTACTTTTAGGATAGGGGATGGGGAAACATTTTCACTGGATACCACTGAGAACAGTGGGGAAGGCACCCTGCCAGGACCGCAGCTATAGAGGGTTGCAGCTGCTATCAAAATGGAGTATCAAAGCAAGAAGGGGAGACAGGACAGGGGCTGCTGTGAGCCTCCTCCCTCCCTTCTCCTCTCCCATCCCCCTTCTTTGGGTGCTTCCTGGAAACACCCTGCAGGAGAACCCAGGGGAGAGTCCACAGAAGTCAGCTTCTTTCCAGGGTACAAAGAAAACAGAGATATACTGAGGGGACAGATGGAGACTGACTTACACATGGAGTGACCCAAAGATTCCTGATCCGCTGATTCCAGAGATGTGCTGACTGAGAAAGATGATTATGAACGAGTAGCCCTTCATTCCTTGATGGATAATTATCACCACCTTCTAGGGGCACAGGTGTTGCCCACAGGTGAAATATACATAGTCTTCATCCTCATGGAGTTACAGCCCACCACAAGAGGCAGACAGGAAAGGGCACCCAGGAGAGGGAAAGAAGGTGTGACAAAGGCATGTAGTTAGTGGAAACATCTAACCCAGAAATGAGACATCTGGGAGAGCTTCTTGAAGAATGTGATACCCAAACACAAATGTGACTAATTAGTAGAATATATCTTTGGGGTGGGCAGCAAAGTGTGGACCATGGGAATGGCCTGAAATAAGTCTAGAAAGGTGAACAGGAATCCGATCTCAAAAGGCTTTATGAGCTATATCAAGAAGGCTTGGATATTATCCTAAGAATAAGGGTGAGGCAGAGAAAGATCTTAAGCAGGGAGTTATTGAGTTTATGTGTTAATTTTGCTGTGTTGAGGGAAACCCAGATATCCGGTAAAACAGTATTTCTGTGTTTCTGGGAGGGTGTTTTCCAAGAGGTTAGCATTTGAGTCAGTGCAGTGAATAAAGAAGATCCTCTCTTACCAATTTGGGCAATCCACTGAGGGCCCAGAGAGAACAAGAAGGCAGAAGGGAGAATTCTTTCTCCCCTTGATCTGACCCTGATCTTCTGCTACTCTCAGGCATCAGGAAACTCCTGTCTCTCGGGGCTGTAGATTCTGATCAGGTCTTACACAGCACCATCCCCACCCCAGGGCTCTCTAGCCTTTGGCCTCAGACAGTCACACCATTAGCTCTCCTAGTTCTAAGGACTTCAGACTGACAGTTACACTACTGGTTTCTCTAATTCTCCAACTTGCAGACAGAATATTGTGAGGCTGCTTGGTCTCCATAATCACAGGAGCCAATTTCCTTGATCAACCCCCTTATCTATGTCTAAATGTAGATATGAACATAGGCATAGATAGAAATATAATTAGTTCTGCTCTCAGGAGAACCCTCACTCATACAACAGGCTAATAGCATAAAAAGATTTGTTTTTGAAAGCTCTCCCAGGTATGGAGGTTGGATGGTCAGGGAAGAAGAGTAAGTTTTCAGACTGGCCTACTCTGGCCATGATACCATGGCCAAAATACCCTCAACCTTTGCTGAGCTGGGTTTCCTCACCTATAAGGCAAGAGTAGTCAGATCTGCCCCGTCTACCTCAATAGGTTGTTGCAAACAGTGAATGGACATAAACAAACTCTGGTAACGCTACAGTGCTATATCATTCCAAATAATGGTGTATTGAGAAGAAAATGTGGCTGATATTCTATTTCCCCAGGAAACGTGTGTATTCCTCTGGCCCTTTTCCCAAAGCCTGAAGAGGAAATGGAGAACGAAGCACATGGGAGCCAGTGCCCTGTACTTCCATTCCATCGCTTTAGACATGGAGATCCTGTCCTCCGGGCTGAGTGGTACATGACCACTGTCCAATAAGTAGAAACTGATGAACAGCTGAGTGGGGCTTTGTTTTGTTTTGTTTTCATTTTTGCAAACTCTCATCACCACAGAGAGAAAAAAGTAAATGCCATATGTCTATAAAATCCCTCTGACAGCTTTTATTGTAATGGAAGATGACAGTGGTTATCAGAGCAGAAGAAACATGCTGGAGTGAAAGTAAATACCGAACACCTTTTGGGAAACAAGTCACCTGCTGTGACCTTTGCAGCTGTCCAGCTCCCCAAAGGAAGGCAACTGGAATTGTCTAACAACAGTTTAACCAGGGTTCCATCTTGCTTTCAAGAACGTGCCTCCTCCCTCTTCCTGTGATGTGCAGAGTTTTAAATGTCACAGTAATCACATTTCCCCTCAGGATAACACAAAATATCATTGGAGCTTAATGGAGATGAACAAATGATCAAATTGCATTGTTAGTGATATATTATGTTAGAGGGTTGGAACTATTTCCACAAGTTGAAAATCCTCTGAATTCTGTTATCACAAACAAGAAAGTAGCCAAAGTTGCAATTTCTGAGTCCCAACCATGCACTCTACCCCATTCCAAGTCCTTTATACCTGTCCTCTCCTTTAGTCCTGATGGTCTTCAGGGTGGGCGTTATCATTCCCATTGAACACATCAGTTCAGATAAATTCATTCACCGACAGAAAGTCACACGACTTGTGAATATGTGGGTGTCCCTCACGCAAGGTATACGACCTTGACAAACTTACTTAACTGCTCTAAGTCACATGTGCAGAAAGCAAATAATAAGAACATCTCATTGATAAGAGTATGGAGGACTGCATTAAATAATGTGGAGTGTTTTAGAGCAGTATCTGCTAACAATAACTTACTGAATAGGAGTTCTCCAGAATGCCAATAGGAGACAGATGAGAACGAGAGATGTTTATACTACGTATGCAAAAAGATTTATAAGTAATTG
>JAJEJO010060582.1:0-25862 GCA_020662805.1 Glaucomys volans | reverse complement strand
GTTAACCCTCTCCTACCATTTAACTCTTTCATGTCCTTTAGCCTGAGCGACTCTTACACTATCATCTTCATGATATTCATTGACATGTTCCAGATGCTATTTACTTTGTACTTATATTTTCTTTTTCCTTTCATGGAATGAGACTTTTTCCCCTAGACAGACCCAAATTCTAAAAAGGGACTTTAAACTGCTTGCTCCACACCATGTTGCCCCTTCTCAGTTTTAAGCAGCAAGAGGGATCATCACCCCTTTTCCCTCAGCAGTAAGAAGTTCCTAAAATTAAAATGGTAATAAAAAATTAAAAAGACAAAATAGATAGGTAATTGGGTTGGATCACAAAATAAAGGCCAGTTGGGGTTCAGAAAGTTGGTGGCAAACAACCTCTGAGAAATTAATATGTTAGTGCTTCCAGAGTCCTTCCTCAACTCTTACCAAGGTAACCTGCTCCTGTTCCAACCTGTTATTAGTTCTCTCCAGCAGGTTCAACTTATGAGAGAACCAGCCCCAAGAGACCACTGATTGCCAACACCCATTTCAGCCAGGGGACTACACCTGCATTAAATGGTTCCAGAAAGAAGGACTTATGCCTGGCTGAAATGGAGAGGTCCTTACTCACAACATGGACTCATTGCATCTGAGTCAAGACAACAGAGAAATGGACAGCCCTCAAGGACCACAACCACCCTCTAGAGATAAGACTGAAAAATGTTAAGCATGACTTTTTCTCTTGCTTGGACTATATCAGGAGTAACTCCATGCCTGGTCCTTTAACTTCTTAAGATTATCAAATGAAATTAATTCCATGTTACTGTTCAGGTCATTCCCCAGATGTACTATTATTATGGGGAGGGGGAAAAAGGGCTAATATCTAAACAAGTGGCCCCTGTCTTCATTCCCCTTCTAATGAAAATAAGTATAACTGGCTCCACAGCTCTAGGGACCACTGCTGTCATTACAGGAAACCAAAATTTCAAAACTTTAGCTAGACAAATAGATCTGGACTTAAGTAAATTTTAAAAACTCTGCAAGCCACTTAAAAATTCCCTTGATTCACTTGTTGAGGTAGTTTTACAAAACAAAAGAAGGTTAAATTTGCTGCTTTCAAAACAAGGAAGATTATGTATACCCTTGGGGGAGATCTATTGTTTCTATACAAGCCACTCAGATGTCATTCCTTACAGTTTATCTTTGATTAAAAAGACTCAAAAAAGGGAGGAAAAACTGAAAACCTAAGGCCAATTGATACCAATATCTGTTCTCTTGGTCCCCCTGGTTAGCTACTTTAATAACCAAAATGGTGGGACTTCTCATTCTAATTATGTTTGGACTTTTAATTGGCCCATGCATGATAAACTGTTTAACTAAATATATTAGAAATAAAATCCAATCTGTTAAGCTAATGGTGTTACACACCCACTACAATCACCTATAATCAATGATTTGATTATGTACATAAAACAAGTGGGGAATGTGATGGGCTGAGAGATTTGGCTCCATAGAAATGTTACAGGCCAGTCTATATGGGCAATGACTAAACAGACTCCCTTTTGCTCTGAGACTTCATGTTATGTAGGGGAAATGAGCTTCTCCCGTGGGAATGCCCCACCTCTGTACCTATCAACAATTGCTTATCTTCTCCCAGGGGAACACCCCACCTCTGCTCCAATCAGCAGTCACTTATCATGACATGTTTAACAATGAAAAATGGTGATTCTTACGTGATGAAAAATTGTTCTCTTTTGATTCCTATGTTAGTAACTATTAGTAACCATTTTTTAGTTTGTAACTAGATAAGGATCATTTGGCCCACTTCCCCCTTTGCTAATGATTTCATGATGTAATTTTGTAATTTCAAATCATAGCAACAGACACTTGTGATTGATATGAATTTTGATATAAAAACCCCTGCAACCCTATGGTCAGGGCTTGTCGTAACAATTCAGTTTGGGTCTAGGCCTATTGTCACTATTTGACTAGGCCTCAACCTGTGGGTCTTTGTCCCTTCTGGAGGGGGTAAGGCCGATGAGGTAACTAATGCCCTCGGGAGAGCAAGTTCCAGACCAGTCTCAAATTTATTCAAATAATTACAGCACTTTTATAGATGAGGGGAGTCCGAGAACAAAGAACCAGTGGTGTAGCATGATAGTCTGTGAAGATGGCCCAATGAGGAGTCACACAGTTTACCAAAGGGCGGAGGGAGAAGGTGAGGAGAGTGAAGCTTACCTGGGGCATATGTCCACAGGCAGGTCAGACCACTCTCGAGTGTTCTCCAGCGAGCATGTAGGAATCCCATGTTTTCAGCAAAGAATTATGCCCTTCCGTAGCCTTTGGAGGATATGCCTCCGTGGCTTCTTTCTGCATCCCCACATTTCCCCCTTTTCTTTTTTAAACTGTGCGCTCATCATTGGATGGCTCAGTAACAGCAACACTGGCTTCACAATATGTGAGGTAGACTCCAGCAGGGAAAAAACAATCTTAAAGTCTTTGGCAACTTAACAATATGTGAGGTTACAGTAGTATAGCAATATATGAGGTAAACTTCATTAATACAGTCTTAAAATTTCAGTAGTATAACAATACAGTGACTTCATTAGCAAAGTGATAATAATTCAATAGTAATACAATATATATGTAAAGTGAATTTCATTAGTAAAGTGATAAAAATTCAGCTGTAATAATAGCACACTTTAAAAGAAATAAAGTCCCAGCGTCTGGATTTGCATCTGGAGCCATGGTTGCTGCTTGGTCCGCGAGGTTCTTGATGTCTCCCCAGGTGATGTTTTGCACACGGTGTTGGCGGTGGCATCTTGTCCTCGGAGGACGATGTGGTCCACCTCCTTGAGGGCGCTGGTCATTCAGTGACAAATTCTCCATCTGATGAGTCGGGGGTTTGGACATAAGGACGAACGTTCCTGGCCGGTACCCACAGAGGCTTTTCTGCAGCTTCTGGAAAGACATGAGCAAATCCTCTGCCCTGGGTTAGCAATGGGTGTGGACCATGCCATGTGTTAGTTAGTGGGTCCCTCCACCGAACCAATGGCAGTGGAGTTGGGGGTGGTATTAGAGCACCCCAATGCTTATGAATAGGAGAGAGACCTTTATCATCAAAGGTGAGAAAATTTAGCGTAAAAAGTGCTTGAACAGTCAAATTTAAAGGAGAAGGCAGGGGTTTATCCCCCCTTCCTTTTTAAACTGAAGCTTAAGTATTCCATTAGCTCGTTCAATAATTCCTTGACCTTGAGGGTTATAGGGTATACCTGTGACATGTTCAATACTGAAACTCTTTAAAAAAATGTTTAAAGTAGAGGCAGCATAGCAAGGTCCGTTATCTGTTTTAATGGACCAAGGCACTCCAAGAATGAGAAAAGCATGCTTTAAGAAATTAATAGCATGTTTTGCCTTTTCTCCCGACATTGGCAAGGCTTAGGGGTTAACAGATCAGTCCCTTTTAACATTTGAAATAATGGATTTAGGTCACTGGACGACAAGTGCAGAAAAGAACATAGCCAATTAATATTGCCACATAATTGTTGTAGTTAAGTTAATGTATATTTATCCTTAATAAGCAACCTAGGTCTTGCAGGGGAAATTTTATCTTGAATAGAATATCCTAGAAAAGTGAATGGTGGGACAGTCTGAACCTTGTCAGGTGCCACTTTTAAGCCTATCTCCTGCAGGTTTGATATTAAAGCTTCAACTGTCCTTTTTAGGCAAATTTGATCTGGGTGTGCTAACAGCACATCATCCATATAATGAATAATCAAAGCAGAACCTCTTAAAGGCTTAGTAGCATAAGCTACATAATGTTGGCAAATAGTAGGACTATATTTCATTCCTTGAGGCAAGACAGTCCACTGATATCTATCAGTAGGATAATTGTTATTGGTTGCTGGTACTGTAAAGACAAAGTATGGATGGTCCTCTGGATGCAGAGGAATGGAGAAAAAACAATCTTTTATATCCAAAATGGAGACATAATTTTTTTAGGAATAACAGATGGATGGGGAAGTCCAGGTTATAATGTCCCCATCTTTTGCATGTGTTTATTAATTACCCTTAGGTCATGTAAAAGTCTCCATTTAGTTTTATCTCTTTTTTGTATAACAAACACTGGGGTATTATGTGGGCTAAAGGTTGGTTCTATATGACCCAGTGTTAATTGCTCTTGAACTAAGACTTGTAGCTGTAGTAACTTTTGTTCTGGTAAAGGCCACTGTTCTACCCATATTGGTTGTGTAGTATCCCATTGTAATCGAATGGGATCAGGCTTGAATGGCAGAACAGTGGCTCCTAGAATTGGGGGTGGTTCCCTGAAATTCCTGTCCTATCATGGACTATAACATCAACATAGAACGCTTGATTGTCAGTCGTTAAAACTGCGTCCATGTCCTCCAAAATATCTCTACCCCATAAATTGTTTGGCAAGTTGTTAACTATTAAGGGAGTGACTGCTCCTGTTTCTCCATCAGGATTCTCCCAAGTAACTGGCTTAGAGGGCCTTTTGGATGACTGGCGTCCTCCAATGCCTGAGACTACAGGTCCTTCTATTAGCTTCCAAGGCATTTGTTTAGCTTCCTCTGACCGGATGATTGAAACATCAGCTCCGGTGTCTATAATTCCTTTAAAGGGTTTTCCATCTAACTTTATTTCCAAACGGGCTTTGTCCTGGCTTATAGGAATAGTCCACATTATTTGAGGATGGGAGGTCCCTCTTACTTTGGAGGTTGAGGGTTGTCCCCCTTTCCCATTTAAAGGTATGTTGTCAGCATTAGCCTTGGAATGGCAATCTCGAGCCCAATGATATCCCTTCTTACACCTAGGACAGACTGATGAGGGCTTCCTTAATGCACGTGGTTTGGAAGGGCACTGTCGAGCCCAGTGTCCCATTCCTCCACAGCTTCAACATATAGTGGGTGATAAGTTCCCCACAGGTCTATTAGTTGGAGTAGTAACCTGTAGGTTAGCAGAGAGTGCTTCCGCTAACAATGATGCCTGATTGGACTGGGTACCTATATCCCTACAGGCAAGAATCCAGTCCACTATGGGAGCATTATGTGAATAGCTAATTGCTTTCTTACACTCAGTAGTACAGCCTTCATACACCAATTCCCTTAGGAGAGCTTCTGCTGCTTGCTGGTGCTGCACTTTTCGCTCCACAGTCTCCATGCATCTAGCAACAAATTCTGGAAAAGATTCATTAGCCTTTTGTATTAGTTTTGGTAATGGCACATCATGCTTGGATGGTAACCTTTTAAAGGCTTTCAAGGCACATAGCCGGACTTGTTCAAAGTGAAAGACCCTCAGTTACCCTGTCCAAGGAAGATCACGTGAAGACACTGGCTGCAAAAGCAAGAGGCTGTTTATTGGTACACAGGCGCCTGCGGGTGCTCAGCAAAACCTCAGCCGGAGCTTCGGTGAACTGGCACACCGGGCTTTGGGGTACAGGGTTTTTATAGGGTAAAGGGGCAGGTTTCATGCCCGCGGTAAGCAACAGGTTTCTTATTGGCTATTTTGAATCCAGCACATAAGTCACCTAAAGGGTGGGGTTGTTTTTCGCTGCTTGTTCAGGCATGCCCTGGACTTGTTCAGGCAAGCCCTGGGACCTGATGATCTGTGCTTTCCTAACCGCCCTGTTCTTTCTCAACCTGTTTATCAGTTTAACAACCTTCGGGTAGGTCGTGCAGGTCGTGCAACCTTCCCAGGGGGGTTGGGTAGAGTGACCTAGGTTATGGGTTTAAGACATAGAGCTGGGGTCTTTCAATCCCCCGTTTTTCTTTATCATGGATAGAATCCTATATCCATTTGTCCATCCTGCCTCGGTTATGGAGAGTATTAATCAGTTTGCTTAATCATGTGGTGTTTTGCCCCTTCCTCTGACCTTTATCTCTCCTTCCTGCCCATATGGTGGTGGTGACACAGCAAAAAGATGAGGTGGGAATGGCAGGGGGAAGGGCCACATGGAGATTCAGGTGGGACCTGGAGGTCTTAATTAGCAACTCATTGCCTGCAGCTTTTGGGGAGGGGCAGTTGAACAGGTAGAGGGCTCTGGAGGCAATGACATTCCAGTCTCCCAGGGGCGTCTCCAACTTCCCAGACTTCATTCCTCAATTTGACCAGATTCCCTGATTTCTACACTAACTGCCTGTTAAATCTGGCTTTATTCCCCCCTTTTTGTTTAGGAACTTAACTGCTTGCTGTAAGGAAAGTGGGCGAAGACCGCTCTGGCTGCTTCTGAGCTGGAAGTGGGCGAAGTGGGGGGCAAGCAGTTGAGTTCCTTTTTAGAAATCTGGTCAATTGAGGGGTCCAGCGTAGGTAGAAGTCTGCTTGGGGAAGAGCAGGTTGTAAAGTCATCTGGGGGATGGGTGCTTCTATGAGAGAAACGAAAGACATGAGTACCAAAATGAGATTGACATAGAATAACTGTTGCAGCATCTGGAACATGTCAATGAATAGAAATCAATTTCTCACCAGATGGAAGAACTGAGAAGTTGTTCCTGTAATTAGGCCTAACAAATGCTGGAGAAGTCAAGGCCTTTATTTGGGAACTTTAATATTGGCATGGAAGCACAATTTTTAATTTTAATGTTATTTATGTCCCCAGAAAATATAGTTAAGCTACTTAGTGTCACCTGATTTTTTAAAACATCCTTCTATTGGTATAACCTGTGTTTAGTAGAGATTTCTATATTTCTGTTATTTAGGGCTAGATAATCATGCTAGTGAACATAGATTAAGCCTACCTGCGTAGCTTAGGAAGATCTATAGGCCTTAAACTGAGTGAAAATTTCTGACTTTGACAATTCCTTTTTAAATGCCCAGGAATGACTATGTTTTGGTTTTAACTGTTTTGCTAGGTGTTTAAGATCAAGCTGGTCAAATTGACCTGTTTCTGTTTCTTAAGAGTCAGCTAAGTTTCCACAGGGATCACTCGTGGAGAGTAGCTTCTTAGTTCCTTTAGTGCCATAGACTAGGTAGGGTCAGTCTCCTTGATGAGGTGAGGTGGCTTCCCTTGGAAGCATTAGGGATTTCTCTCCCTTTTGCAATGACCCTCCTCTGTAGCAGGCGCACTGATTGGCTTTTATCCTCTAGTGAGTCTCATCAATCTCCCTGATCGGAAGGTTGTGTGACCCAGAGTTGCAAAGCTCTTTTGAGAAGCTCTCCTTTTCCCTGGATTCAGGCTGACTCTGAGGGCAAGAGCCAAAACTGGTTTTCTTGGCCCTCCTGTGTTAATCTTGATCTCTAAGTTTGATCTTAAACATCCAGCAAGCCAGTTTCACCAATCACAAAGTAAGAGTACTGGGCTTTAACTCCAAAGTTTATAACTTTGCAATTATTACTACCTTTTTATCTAATTAGGGTTATATTATCTCATCTGCAATATAGTTGATGGCTTAGTATCTCAAATTTAGGTTTGCTCTAGAAGCAGTATCCTTTAAAGCATTAATCAGGCAGCTATAGAGCTTACAAGGAAAATACAAAACACAATTAACAACAGTAAAAACATATCTAGCTTGTGTAATAGTCATCTTATATTCTGCCTGAGCTATATATTATATTCCCTGTTTGAAATCACAGCATTTTACAGCAAACAATCTTTTGAATATAACTTTAAACATACCGATGTCTGGCTTATATTGGAGCTATTTTGACATGCAGCAGAGTGGGAGGCAGAGCCTTATCTCAGGTAAGGCAGGGCTCTTTACAATCTTAGGTAAAGTGTCTTAGTTCTGATTTTTGCCTCCTCTTTGAACATCATTTTAGTTTCTAATTTTCCTTTTGTGTAACAAAGTGACCAAATGTTTTCATGTTTTGCGATATTAACCTTTAAACAATCAGGTTCTCACTCTCACTAACTTTTAAATACATTTGCATTTAACTTTTGATCTCAGTGTAAAAAGTAACAAATTTACATATATCCTATTGATAACAGGTCCTGTTATATAGAACATTAAATGATAAATAAGTCCCCAATAAAATTTGCTATGTCTATAAGTTTAAAATTACCATTACAGACAAATTTAGTTTGGAGAACAGCAGCTTGATAAATTTTCTGCTCTAAAGACTTGTGTACCTGGAAGATTCAAACACATTAGTATACAAAGAAGAGTAATAGCACAATTATCTTGATGTTACCCAAATTTAGTTTTTTTTTTCTTAAGAAAGAATTTAGACTCTGTAAATTAATGTTTAAAGAAACCCTTGTCAATTTAACATATAGATTACACACTTTGGTTTGTATCAGTCCATTAATATTTGACCTTAAGGGAAAACCTTAGTTTTTAATTGACCATCTCATATACATAAAATTTGTCCTTCACTTACACACAGACTTTCTCAGCACTTACTAGACTCTCCCATGTATTTCATTACAGAAAGACTTTCTTACCCAGAAACATTCTTTTTCCTTCTACTGAATATGTTTCCACATCTAGAACCTTCTATTTTCTCTTTCTTATCTGTTGACTCCTTTTGTTTGTATTTTGAAATAACTCTTAGGAAATTTCTGAATTTAGATGAATTATTCCATTTTAATAAGATGAAATATTTTATTATTTATAGTTCTTTAATTGAATCACAGTTGAAACCTTTGGATTCTTTTGTATGTAGAATGGTACTTGTTATTTCATTTAGTAACCTTGTTTGTAGTGATGGACACAAAGCAATCTTAAACCTCTATTACAAAGAGAACACCAATGATATTTTAATTATGTTACCCAATGGAATTCAAACATTAAGAGTACTCGATGTTATTCAACAGCATTCTAACTTAGCAAATTAACCAGATGTCTCTAACAAGCACCTTTGATTAATCCTATATACATTACATTTAATTTACTTATTTTACTGTAAAAAAACAAGATATCAGACATGTATATTGAACAGTATTTGCCATCTCTTTTCTGTTGAAGAAAAATCCTAGAAATAATTGATTAATATTAATTAACATTTTTAGACAACATTTTTAATCGTTTGACCACTTAGAGTGGGTTAAGAAATTTCAAAACATGTTACCTTTATTGGTTTGCCCAATTTAAATTGAACCTTTTTATTCACGTGAATTAAAGTTGGATCCACTTTTGATTTTAATACCTTTGAGATCTCTTTATAAAATCAATTTAATATGCACATAAATTTGACACACAGAAGACAAAACACCAACACACATACACAAAAAAAACTTTTAGCTTTTTCTACGTGAATTTCCATTGCAATGTTATAGATCAAAAATAACTCGAGTTGAAAAGTATTAAGCTAGTTATGTAGGATTGAAATTGTGGAGCTCCAAAAACATAACATCTAAGAAAAACAAAACAAGAGTCCTAGGAGAAAAATGATAATGCCCATTAATTATTTTAGCAAAGCACTGTATAATTTACTTTTGCTGGAGTTCAAGTAAAAGACTCTTTTTGCTCTTTTTTTTTTTTTTTCCGGTTTGAGACTGGTCTCCTATTGGGCCTTGACTTCTTCTATTTACATCTCAATGTAAGCCTTGACTTGAGATCTTATGCCATTTGTTATTGACTTGGTTTGTCCACGGTTGCCTATCCAGTATTTGAGGGTGAAAATTTTTAGGATTATCTTCCTCTTAGTGACAAACAGGTTAAATCTTGCTCCATAGATAAGCTGAGGACAGGGGCTCAAAGTAACATCTCTTTTTAATATTTCTGGGGCAGAAATATTTGCCTATGGTGGTTATTTTCCTGTCCTCACTTGTGGGTTCCTTGATACAGTTGCAATCCTAAGTATTAAACCTGTTGATGGCATAATTAAGCTCTATTTTTTTGAGATCTAATTTCTATTAGCTAAGAAGTTTAGGAGCTCTATAATGGGCCTTTGTTATTCCTCCTGGATGGAGGCACATGAAGGATGTCATTTACATATTGTTAAAACATTTACAGGTGTTTTATCTTTGGATTTTGTTAAGTCCTAGGCTCTGTCCGGAACAGGGTTATTTTAAAGCCTTGAGGCAACTCTGTCTAGGATAGTTGAGATTTGTTATCTGTTTCCTCAAAGGTAGATAGATATTACAATCGAGAGTCTGGAGGTAGGTAAAAAGCATCTTTTAAGTTTAACACAGTAAACCAAGCAGCAGCTGGAATTCAGCATAACAAAGTACATGGAATTAGAACTACAGGGTGGAGAGAAATCACTGCTTCATTACTTATGCTAAGGTTCTGGACTAGGCATTATTCCCATTTAACTTTTGAACTCCTAAAATGGGTGTACTGCATGAGCTGTTGCAAGGCATTAAGTTTCTGTTCTGAGGGTTTGAATGATCTTTAATGGCCCTTTTTGTTAAGTTCCTTTCTTTTCCTTTGATTTCCATTATAAAAATGGAAGATGTAAGCTGAAGAAGATCATTTAGGGATTGATCAGACCATGTGCCAATTTTGTAATCTCCTCTAAATGGTTGTGACTGACTGAATAATAAACTTATCTTTTAAAAGTAGGTTGCCCTTTAAGAATTTAGGATTCAGGGTGGTAAGTTTTCGTATTGCTTTCCTGAATCTCCATGAAAATAGCAGGACTTTCCTGAAGGCCTCATATTATAGTTTTCCAGGCATCCTACTCATTATCTGAATCCCAGTTAGAATGGTTTCTGGGAACTGCCTGTGCTCTAGATGTTTAAGTAACAGCATAATTCCTCCAGGTGAAGTCAAATACCTGGCATTAAGTTTTGAAACATCCTAATATATTTATTTAGATCCTCCAAAACCTCCATATCCTTTTGAAGTTGGGGGGGTCCCCTTGAGGCTCCTCCCTTAGTAGGTGATTCCTTAAGCTTTCTCCTCTCTTGGTCATTGAGGCCAAGCCTGGTGACCTATGAAAGGCATTTCACATCATCCTGCCTATTTTTTACCAAGGGAATCTCTGGAAGGTGAGGGGACACTTGCTGTTGTTAGGCATATAACGCTTTCTCCTCTGAAGGACTTAAGGGAGGGGTGGATTTAAAACACTTTCTCCTTGCAGCTTAGAACCCATTGAGCACATTTAAGCACAGGAGCAGTAATGGGGAGATGCTAGATGGACTAGTGATTGCTAACTATGCAAACAAAGGGAACCTGGGTATTTTCTTACTAATTATCCCAGGTCTTTCTTTTAATTTTATAACCTGAATTCCTAATGTTTGATTGGCAAGGGAAGGGAAACGTCCAGGAGGGAGTGGATGTGGTGGGAGTGTGGTGTGGCCCATACGGAGGCAAAGGTCATTGGCGCTTTTCCTCAGTGCCATTCGTCAACCGATCACCCTAGATACCCCTTAGGGCGGTCGGGAGGGGAGTCCAGAGAAGGAACCTTTGAGATTTCACCCAGGAGTAGCCTGGGCCAGAGAATGTCGCAGTTGCTCCAACCCCTTTTTCCTCCTCCACGCATCCGAGGTGGATCAGGACTTGGGACACTGTGTACTGGCAGCAATTGCTCTCCAGACCTGGATAGAAAAGTAGGAAACAGCTTCAGCAAAGTCCAACATGCCTACTCTGCATAGAGTAGGTGATTGGAACTTGCTTAGGCCGGGAAACCTTTCACCCGAGTCTTGAAGAATGGCGGCTGCACTAACTGCATTTAAGTAGACGAAGGGTGCCCATTTTGCCCTCCAGAAAGAAAGAGACAGAAAGATGCGGCTCAAACAGATATGGGGTGCGTAGTGTATGAAGAAGCTTACCTCAGTGTAGATCTTGCTGGGGCCTCCAGATGAAAGACCCTTCTTTGGACCAGCCTACGTTGAAGGTTGGCCATTCAGAGGTGCAGAGGGTTACCCACTTTTTCTTTTTGACCTCGACCGACAAGTTGGTGGCACGGTGTTGGACGTTTTGCCAGTGGTCGAGGGTGAGACTTAGGGGGGTTACCATGGATTGTCCCATTTTAGTCTCGCTAGAGGAAAGAAAGTTAAGGAACAAACACGAGAGGATAAAAACACAAGACAACAGGTTGTGAACGCTGTGCGTCTTTGGCACAAACCAAAAGTTCCAAATGGTGTCGGAGAGCGTTAACTCTTCCAGCGCCAAAAAACAGAGTGACATGTCCCTTGGACACGTCCAGATTCCCGAAGAATCGGGTACAGAGGTTCCCTGGGACATCTCCCAGGGTGGCAGGGGAGAAGTCTGAGTTCGTCAACTCTTTCTCGGGCTGCCCAGAATACAGAGTGACCACGCATGATCCAGATTGACGCTGCGTTCAAGAAACGTGGAAACAGACATAAACAGACATGCAGAGAGTCAAGAACAATGAACAATGACAATACAACAACAAGCTTGAGCTGGCCAGCTTACCTCCCAGTAGTTCTTCCAGAAGTTCCTCGGGCAGGGAATTGGGGCAGCACAAACACCAATCTCAGTGGAACCTCCAAATGAAAGACCCTCAGTTACCCTGTCCAAGGAAGATCACGTGAAGACACTGGCTGCAAAAGCAAGAGGCTGTTTATTGGTACACAGGCACCTGCGGGTGCTCAGCAAAACCTCAGCCGGAGCTTCAGTGAACTGGCACACCGGGCTTTGGGGTACAGGGTTTTTATAGGGTAAAGGGGCAGGTTTCATGCCCGCGGTAAGCAACAGGTTTCTTATTGGCTATTTTGAATCCAGCACATAAGTCACCTAAAGGGTGGGGTTGTTTTTCGCTGCTTGTTCAGGCATGCCCTGGACTTGTTCAGGCATGCCCTGGGACCTGATGATCTGTGCTTTCCTAACTGCCCTGTTCTTTCTCAACCTGTTTATCAGTTTAACGACCTTCGGGTAGGTTGTGCAGGTCGTGCAACCTTCCCAGGGGGGTTGGGTAGAGTGACCTAGGTTATGGGTTTAAGACATAGAGCTGGGGTCTTTCACAAAGTATTGAATTGACCCTTGTGCCTGCACCACAGGAGAGCTGTAAACTCCTTCACCTCGTAAATACTCAGCATCTATCGGCACTCCTGTATTCCGATTTCTTTCTGCCTGCTGTTCACATTCATCATGATAAGTTGCTTTCCACAAGAGAAAATCTCCGGGAGAAAGAACAGCACGGGCTAATTGTATATAGTCAGCTGGACAATTAAGATCTAAAGAAATTTGCTCCAGCAGCTGTTCAAACCATGGACTGTGAGGACCATCATCTTTAGCAGCCTGTCATAAGGCTTTAAAGGTTTCTTGAGGATGAGGTCTCCAATTCATTGGATTAGCTAACGTAGGATTCACATTGACAGGAAAAGCTTCTACAAATTCATTTGCTCCAGAAATTTGGAGCGCATGGCACGATCTCTTTGGTTGCATAAAGCAGCGAAGTGTGGCCGCCAAGGACTACTGGAGTCCCTGGTGGGATTTGGCTGAGAAGAAAATGTCGCCCAGTGGCCAGTAGGGGACTCTCTAAGCTCTGCAGAGATCTGTTGGTATGGCCTCTGCTCCTGGGCGGGTACTCTGACCTTATGGCCCTTTGTTCCCATTCGCGCCAAAACCTGTGGCTGCCTTGGGGGAGGGGGTTGTTCTCCCCTTATCTCCTCAGTGCTCAACCTTCTTTTGTGCTCTTCCCGTGCCAAGGAAGGGTTTGGTGCCAGCGTGCGCCTTGCTGGCTGCAGCAAGGCAAGGTCAGAGTGACCTGTAAATCCGCCATGCTGAGAGTTAGCATAATCCTCAAAAGGAAAAGTTACAGCTCTTAAAGGAACAGCAGCGGGTGGATCCGCAGCAGGAGGATGGAGAGTTACGTTTTTACCTTCCCTTGTCTCTCCATACTGCTCTAACTCATCATAAGGTGCCGGAGGGCTAATTTTCTGGCTTTTATACTCTTGCTGGGATGAGCAAACCAACGGACATGGTAATTGCCTGTTTGGGGTCTGAAGCGACCTGCAAGTCTGCTGAAAAGTTTTTGCTGTTTCCTCTCCTTTGGCGCTGCCAGCAAAGTTTGTAAAGTTGGCGTCCCGTTCAAGATCAGGAGGCGCATCTTGCGTCTGTGTGCTTACAGTCACAGTTAAAGCCTCATTAAGACCAGCAGTTCCAGGTCCTGGCAATCCTTGCAAAGATGCTAATACGGCATCCACATTTGGAAAAAATTTCGATGGCAACTTTATATTATCTTTTGTCTCTGCCCCTCGGGCGAGAGAAATAATAGCCATCCAATAGTCTGGGTCCCATAAATTATCGTCCGTCGTGGACGGTGCTAGTTTAAGAATTACTTCCCAGACCTGTTGCACTTCTTTCTCCTCTACCCTAATGAACCTACTTCTAACAAGGACACATAACGCTTTCACCTGGGATTCCTTCAGGCGGGAAGGTACGGTACCCATGTTAGAAGGTGCACTTACCCAGAAATCACAATTTCCTTGGAGCTAAGAGGGAACGGGATCAGAGGGATTTCTCCAAGGGTGCCTGAGCTGGACAGCGACTCGGCGGTTCGCAGGCAGCTCACGGCTCAGTCATGGAAGCCATTTGCAGCGCTGCACTTTTCAGGGGTCTCAGGATTCAGAGAGGAGAGGGGCTTCCGCGACGCGCTTCTCCAAGAAGGGCCCCGCAGGTGGGCGCCATATGTCGTAACAGTTCAGTTTGGATCTAGGCCTATTGTCACTATTTGACTAGGCCTCAACCTGTGGGTCTTTGTCCCTTCTGGAGGGGGTAAGGCCGACGAGGTAACCAATGCCCTCGGGAGAGCAAGTTCCAGACCAGTCTCAAATTTATTCAAATAATTACAGCACTTTTATAGATGAGGGGAGTCCGAGAACAAAGAACCAGTGGTGTAGCATGATAGTCTGTGAAGATGGCCCAATGAGGAGTCACACAGTTTACCAAAGGGCGGAGGGAGAAGGTGAGGAGAGTGAAGCTCACCTGGGGCATATGTCCGCAGGCAGGTCAGACCACTCTCGAGTGTTCTCCAGCGAGCATGTAGGAATCCCGTGTTTTCAGCAAAGAATTATGCCCTTCCGTAGCCTTTGGAGGATATGCCTCGGTGGCTTCTTTCTGCATCCCCACAAGGGCTGTTCTCCCAATAGCCATTTTTGGGAGTATTGTGTTAGACTGTTAGCCAGCCAGTTTAATAAAGACTCTCAAATTTGGACTTCTCAGTGGTGAATGGTCTGTTATTAGTTACGCCCCATAACAAGGAGAGCAAAAGAAGGGAGAACTACAGTGTGCAGAGTGGAAGGGTCTGTCATGCAGGAGTTTGGTTCAGAAGCGTGTGGAGTTTTCTGGCTCGTGTAGGAGAATGGGAGTTTTTTTCTCTTCACAGGTTCTGTGGCTGGGCCTTGGGCAGCATGGTTTTCCACGAATGGATTTGCTGTCATCCTAGCTGTGCTACACTGCCTGCAGTCACAGAAAGGCCATATGACAGCACAATGGCATTATGGTTGCAATGGCAACTGAAATCTCTTCAGTTTCTGGCTGCTGCAGTGGAACCTTCAAGAAAACCTCCTGACTAGATGTGCTGGGAAGAGGAAAAAGGAAGCAGATGAGTCCCAAAAGTCTTTTGTTTGCCACAAATGTGATACTATTCTCTTAACACAAGAAAAGGAATCAGCGTGTGTAGTGGGCATGTTCCCTGGCACTTTGAAACATTCCATGGCATCCAAGATATGGGAACCTGCTGAATCCTAACAGGGTGCCATACTTTCCATGTCATTGAGGGGGCAATGTACTCATTTGGCCACAGCAGGTATCATGATTTCCTGGGATGGTAAACCCCTGCAAGGAATTGATCCCCACCAGGTGTAGTGGACTATGGAGAGATGCCAGGGAGCCCCAGGACACGTGGTTCATCAAGCCTAGCACAGATCACAGTGGCAAGGCCCTTTGAATACACTCCTCCTGGTCTGGACACACCCTGTACATGACTGAGTTGGGAAACCGGCCTAGGGCATCAGCAAGCACTCACAATGATTTCCGATGACATTTCAGAGCACAGAAGCATGTGGGGCAGCTCAGTGGGTTAGGTGAAATTAGAACTTAGAAAAAACACACCAACTCTTTAGTGATGCCACTCCTTGCCATGAATATCTCAACAGGAGACAGCTGGAAGCTGAGATTTAGTATGTCTAAGAACAAGTAAGGAGCTGCTCATGTCCCCAATGTGGAGAGGAGGGAGTTAGTCACTGAACATTTAGGATGGAGGCTAGGAGAGACAGTCTATGTTCACTCCACTGGCCAAGCCCCACCTCCTCTGCTGTTGCCTTACAATTACAGTGCACTTAGAAATTGTCTTACTATGATTTTCCAAGCAGCCCTTCAACTCACCCTTTGATGTAGAAACATTTCACAATGTATCTTCACTTAAGGTGTAATTCTCCTGACCTTCATATTGTCTATCTGAATGAAGGCCCTCTGGCACAATTCCAAGAAAACCTTAACCATCTTGAAGATGCAGACTACAGAGCCTGGCACAAGGACCCTCCAAGAAGGTGAAATTTAGGGAAAAAGCAAGTTCCTGATGAGGGAAGGATGAGCACATTGTAACAGGCCATCACACCAAATTTGAACATGCATCCCACTGAAAGGAATGGTAGAAAGGCTGAAAGCTGAGTATTCAAACAGGGAAGAGTAAAGAACATTTCTTATGCACTAAATGCAGAAAGGTGTTGGAAAGGAAACCAACTTCTGTGAGGGGACTCTAAAAGAGGTTGCCCTTGTGAGTGATCTCCACCAACATTCCAGGAACTTTCTTCAGCTGAAAAGGGCTATTCAAATACAGCAGGAAATAGGAGCAATATTGTTCTGTCAGGAAGGATAGTTACTGACCATAAGTGCAATTGCTGAGGACTGAAAGGCCCTCCCCAATTCCTGATTTTTCTCTGAAGTTTACAAGGAATACCTGATTAAGAATACACAGATTTAACTTTCCTGGCATATGACTTGGTAGGAAAGGCCTTCCTTCACCACAGCATGTACACCCAAGCACTTCAGATTACTCAATTTACATATGGACAACTGAATGATGCCTCTGAAAATAAAGAGTGCAGCACAACATTGCAAATCTAAACAAAATCATCTCTGCTACAATGCAAAATGAAGACACAATATGAGTGAAATCCTAACTGGAAAAACAGAGAAACCAATGGAAGAATGAAAGGTGTGGTAGGACTAAATGTACAGGAAAAGGAGATCCTACAGCATTTCAAAATTCCATGTCCTTATTTGTAGGAATTGTGTGCATCCACACCAACCGTGTCACATAACTAATGTCTATGAGTTCCTTACTTCAAGAGGATTATTTTATATAAGCTCTCTTGTGTCATCCCTGCACTAACATCAGAATCAAATAATTCTCATTGCCTTGATAAAAATCAGAACATGCCATCCTTTGCCCAACCCTACACAACATCTCTTAAGAACACTTACCATTATTAAGAAAAGTCTGCAAAAATGTTTTATTAGTAATGAACCTGGACCTCGAGTGATACATGGAAACCAGGCTTTACATAGCCCCTGTGGCTGCTGAATGATGTCAGTGGAAATTAGTTTATTTATTCAGTGCCATTTCATACAAGTCTTTACTAAATGATGTCTATAAAAATGGAAAGCGCAACAAACTGAGTCAACCCAGGGCCACATGCAGTTGTGCATTGTCTACAACTCTCGGTTTTCAAGTTGATTTTGCAATTGTGTTGCATGATGTTGAGTTGTCCAAGCCCACTTCTTTGTCAGAGAGACTGCAGCTCACCCCAGAATGCTTCTCCTTCACAAACTCTAGTGCAGGTGATATTTTGAATGTCAGTCCCTGCTGAAAGTCATCAATGAAGTCCCAATATGTGCTAATCCTGAACTTCAGAAACCAAAAACCAAAAAACCAAAATGGAGAAGAATCAATTTTAGACTCTGGTGAGCATTTTCATCACCTAGAACTTTCTGATGCTGATGCAATACACTTGCCAGCATATTAATGAGACCATTACAACTTCTGCAATCTTGAGAGCTGTCTCATCTTCAGGAGTACTGACTCTAAATAAATCTAGGTCTGTGGGGAAGCACTTTTGGCTGGCACCACAGCTGCTTGCTGAATAGTCCTTTTGGAATGGGCTTCCAATAGATCTGATACTTATCCATCCCTGCTATATTCACTTCATTGAACAGAGGAGGAAATGTTGAGATACTGGAGGATTGGCATAATCTGAAGAGGCTCCTTAAGGTAGAAAACTGCATGTTCTGCAGGCCTGACTATGTGGTATGCTTTGCAGAAAAAGCATTTCACCCCATAACAGAGCCAAATAATTTCTATCAAATTCTGTAGATCACTTTTGAGAACAATTCAGGCAGAAACTTTGTTACAGGTCAAATCCCAAATTCTAGGGAGCCATGAGGAGACAAAGATTTAACCCTGTCCCTTTAAGGAAAAAGAAGGTTGTAGTTCCTCAAGGAGCAGACAATTATCCGAAGGAACCATAGAGGCTTGTAGCAGTAGGAGAAGTAGGCATTTGTAGGAAATATGAGATGTTCTGATTTTTCAGATCAAAGGAATTTGAGGGAATATTACAAGCCTAAATACCAATCATTTACCATCACAAACTGCACACACCTGTCTCCTTCTTTTCATTCCTCCCAGCCTTTTCTTTGATGAAATTGTAACCATCTAGGTAAAATGCATATCCCAGTTGAGGTGGTGGATCTTGTTTTTAACCTCAGGTATGTGGGTGCTTGAAAAAGGTGTTTTTTCCTGGGAAAAGTCTGCTTCCCTAAATTAGGGAAGGTATCAGCAACTTGGTGAGGTACAGTCTGCAAATATGTATAGGGAATGGAAGAGGTGATGGCTCACAGACTGTATGAAACCATGAATAATAATTTCCCAGAGAAAACATAATCTGTAATCTGTTTTCAAACGCCCAGTAGATGTGTTTGCAGAAATTCCTCTCAACATTATTTGCAGTGAGATTCTTTGCAGAAAGTTCTATCCATTGAACTGTCAATCCTTCATTTGTCTGCAAAATGTGGCTACCCATAGGAGAGCAAAAGAGAGGAGAGCTACAGTATGCAGAATAGAAGGGATTGGTCTTGTTGCTGGGTCTGGGGAAACATGGGTTTCCATGAATGACTTGGTTGTCATCCTAGTTGTGCTATTCCGCCTGCAGTCACGGAAAGGCCATATTAGAGCACCATGACATCATGGTTGCCATAGCAACCAAATCTCTTCAGTTCCTGGCTGCTGAAGAGGAACCCTCAAGAAAAGCTCCTGTCCAACTGTGCTGGGAAGAGGGAAGATGAAGCAGATGAATCCCAGGGGTCTTATGTTTGCCACAATTGTGATCCTAACCTCTTAACACAGGAGAAGAGGAATCAGGGTGTGTATTGTGTGTATCCCCTTGGGCTTTGAGACATTCCACTCCATCCAAGATAAGGGACTCTGCTGAAACCTGACAGGTTGCCATACCATCCATGTCCTTGAGGGGGCGATGTGCTCACTTGGCCACAGCAGCCATCATGACTTCCTGGGAATGGGAAACCCCTGCAGGCAATTGGTCCCCACAGGTGCAGTGGATCATGGAGATATGTGGGAGTGCCCTAGGACACGTGGATCACCAAGTCAAGCACGGGCCACAGGGGCATGGGCCAGTGAAGACACTCCACCTGTTCTGGACTCACCCAGTACATTGCTGAGTTGGGAAACTGGCCTAGGGCCTTAGCAGCCACTGGCAGTAATGACAGATGACATTTCAGAGCAGAGGAGCAGCTCGGTGGGTTAGGTGAAATTTGAACTGGAAACAACACACAAACTCTGGGGTGATGCCACACCTTACCATGAATATCCCAACAGGAGACAGCTGGATCCTGAGATTTAGGGCTTCTAAGTACAGATGTAGAGATGCTGAACTCCCCATTTTTGAGAATAGGGAGTAAATCACTAAGCCCTTAGGATGAAGGATAGCAAGTTGCTGGCAACCTAGGAGAGACGTTCTATGCTCACTCCAAGGGCCAGGCCCTGCTACCTCTGCTATTCCCCTACAATTATGGTGTACTCAATAATTGTCTTGCTATGATTTTCCAAATGGCCCTTCAACTCAACCTTTGATGCAGAAACACAGGTGATGCCTATCACCTGTCTGAACAAGGGTCCTTTGGCACAATTCCAAGGACACCTTAACCAGCAGCTCAAAGATGCAGACTACAGGCTAATGTCACAGAATCTGGTACAACAACCCTCCAAGAAGGTGGAATTGAATAATGAAACAAGTGCCCGATGAGGGCAGCATGAGCACATTGTAATAGGCCATAACAGGAAATTTGAACATATATCTGGCTGAAAGAGAGGAATGGTAGAAAGGCTGAAATTTGAATATTCAAACAGGGAAGAGTAAAGGACATTTCTTGTCCACTAAATGCAGAAGTGCGTTGTAGAGGAAACCAACTTCTGTGAAGAGACTCTAAAAGCATTGTCCTTGTGAGTGGTCTCTCTAAACATTCCAGGAACTTTCCTCACCTACAAAGTGCTTTGCAAATACAGCAAGAATTAGGGGCAAGATCATTCTGTAAGCAAGGAGTGTTACTGAACATAAGTGCAACTGCTGAGGACCTACTGCCTGCCCCCATATTTCTGACTCTACCCTGATGCTTAAAAGGGATACCTGATTAAGCTTATGCAGATTTAATTTTCCTGGAAAATGACCTGGTAGGACATGCCATCCTTCACCACAGCACATTCACCCAAGCACTTCAATTTACACAAGTACAAATTGTCATATAGACCATGGAATGATGCCTATGGAAATAAACACAACACACAACATCACAAATCTAAACAAAAACATCTCTATTGATGAAACAATGAAGCCACAATATGTGCAAAATCCTAACTGGAAACACAGAGACAGCAACGGAAATATGAAAGATGTGAAAGAACTAAGTGAGCACCAAAAGGAGATCCTACAGCATTGTGAAATTCAAGTCCTTGTTTGTAGGAATTGCATGCATCCACACCAATCATGCCATGTAACTTACATCTCTGATTTCATTTCTTCAATAGGATTATTTTACATAGTCTTTCTTGGATAATCCCTGCACTAACATCAGAATCAAATCATTCTCATGGTCTTGATAAAATTCAGAACATACCACCCCTCGCCCAACCCTACACAACATTTCTAAAAACTATCCCCCCAAATTAAGAAAAGTCAGCAAAAATGCTTCATTATGAGTGAACTTGGACCTCAATGATACAGGGAAGCCACGCTTTACATAGCCCCTGTGACTGCTGAGTGATACCAGTGGAAGTCAATTTATGTATTCAGCACCAATTCATACAAGTCTTTAGTAAAGATGTCTATAAAAATGCAAAACACAACAAGCTGAGTAAAGCCAGGGCCACGTGCAGCTGTGTTTTGTCTACCTCTCTCGGTTTTCAAGTTGACATTGTGGTAGTGTTGCAAAACGTTGAAGTGTAGAAGCACGCTTCTTTTGCAGAGAGGTTGCAGTGCGACATAGAAAGTTTCTCCTTCATCAACTCTAGTGCAGGTGATATGTTGAATATCATTCCCTGATGAAAGGCAACAATGAAGTCCAAATATGTGCTAAACCTGAACTTCAAAAACTGAAAAGGGAGAAGAATCAATTTTAGACCCTCATGAGCATTTTCATCTTGCAGATCTTTCTGATGCAATGCACTTGCCAGCATATTAATGACACTGTTACTTCCTCTGCGTTCCTCAGAGTTGTCTCATGTTCAGAAATACTGACTTAAGAAATATGGGTTTCTGGGGAAGCACTTTTGGCTGGCAGCACAGCTACTTGCTGAACACTGTCTTTAGAATGAGCTTCCAATTAGATCTAATACTTGTAAAACTGTTTTGTGTTCACTTGATTGAACAGAGGAGGAAACGAGATACTGGAGGGTTGGCTTGATCTGAAGAGGCTCCTTAAAGTAGATGACTACATGTTTTGCAGGCCTGACTATGTGATATGCTTTGTAGAAAAACCATCCCACAGCAGAGCCAAATAGTTTCTATCAAATTCTGTAGATTGCTTTTGAGAACAATACAGCCAGAAAAACGTTTGCATGTCAAATTCCAATGTCTAGGGAGTCATGAGGAGACAAGGACTAATCCCTGTCCCTTTAAGAAACAAGAGAATTGGAGCTCCTGTATGAGCAAACATTTATTCAAGGGAACCATGGAGGCATGTGGCAGTAGGAGAAGTAGGCATTTGTGGGAAATATTTTATGTTCTGATCTTTGGGACACAAGGAAATTGAGGGAATCTTTCACACCTGAAAACCAAGCCCTTACCATCACAAACTGCTCACTCCTGTCTCCTTCTCGCTCCTCCTGGCCTTTTCTTTGAGGAAATTCTAGACAGCTGGGTCAAACACATATACCAATGGAGGTGCTGCATCTTGTTTTTCACCTCAAATATGTGGGTGCTTGAAAAAGTTGGTTGGCCTTGGCAAGGTCTGCTTCCCTAATTTAGGGAATGTCTCAGCAACATGGCAAGGCACAGTCTGTAAATATGTATAGGGAATGGGAAGAGGTGATGGCTCACAAGATCTATGAGACTATGAATAATATTTGCTCAGAGAAATAATCATCCAAATTCAGTTTTCAAACTTCCAGTAGTTACATTTTCATGGATTCCTCTCTACATTCTTTGCAGTGAGATTATTTGCAGGAAGTCCTATCCATTGAGCTGTCAATCTTTCATTTCTCAGAAAAATGCTCTACCCTGGTTTTGATTCCACTCAAAAAATGCCTAACTTGTTTCCCAGGGCTTCTGGGTCATGAGGGCAAAAGAGAGGAAAGCTACACTATGCAGAGAGGAAGGGGCTGGCATGCGGGGTTTGGCTTGGAAGGGCATGGAGTTTTCTGTCTCATGTTGGAGAATGCAGGTTTTTTATCTTCCCAGGGCTTTTTACTGGACCGTGTGCAACTTGGGTTTCCATGAATGGCTTGGCTATCATTCTAGCTGGGCTGCACATACTGCCTGCACTCACAGAAAGGTCAAATGACAGCACTATGGCGTCATGGTGGCCATGGCAAATGGAATCTCTTCAGGTTTTGGTTGCTGCAGAGGAAACTTCAAGGTCCTTCCCAGCTGTGCTGGGAGGAGGCAGGAGGAAGCAGGTATCTTTTATTTGCCACAAATGTGATCCTAAATTCTTAGCCCAGGGGAAGAGCTGTCAGGGTGTGTGGTGGGCAGCTCCCCTGGGGATCATCTGACTCCATCCAATATATGGGAAACTGTTGAAGCCTGACAGGCTGCCATATTTTCCATGTCCACAAGGTTGCCATGTGCTCACTTGGAAGCAGGAGGCATCATGATTTCCTGGAAATGGGTTTCCTGCTGCAGGCAGTTGGTCCCCACCAGGTATAGTGGACCAGGGAGACATGCAGGGGTGCCCAGGGATGTGCAAGTCTCCAAACTTAGCACAAGCCATGAGGGCCATTGCCTACAAAGACTCTCCTCGAGGTCTGGACCCACCTAGTATATTGCTGAGTCAGGAAATTGTCCTAGGGCTTTAGCAGCCACTAGCAATGATGGAAGATGATGTTGCAGAGCAGAAAAGCAGAGGGGCAGCTTGGTGGGTTAGGTGAAGTTAGAACTGGGAAACATCACACCAACGCTGGTAAAAAGCTACACCTTTCCACAAATTCCCCAACAGGAGCCAGCTGGAACCTGGGATTTAGTACTTCTAAGAACTAGTGTGGAACTGCTGAGATCACCAATGTGGAGAGGAGGAAGGCAATCATGAAGCATTTAGGTTAGCAAGCTGTTGGCAATCTAGTAGAGACTTTTTATGTTCACTACACCAGCCAAACCCCACCACCTCTTCTGTTACCTTAAAATTATGGTGTACTCAGTAATTGTCTAGCTATGATTTTCCAAGGGTCCCCTCAACTCACCCTTTGATGCGGAAACACCTTCACAATGTGTCTTCACTTAGCTGTAATTGTCTTGACCTGCCTATTGCCTGTCTGAGAAAAGGACATCTACACAATTCCAAGGACATTTTAACCAGCAGCTCAAAGATGCAGACTCCAGGTCAGTGTCACAGACCCTGGCACAATGATACTCCATGGAACATGAAACTGAGGGATGAAACAAGTGCCTGATGAGGGCAGGAAGAGCACATTGTAACAGAGAATCACATGAAATTTGAACATGCATCCCATTGAAAGAGAGGAATGATAAATGACTGAAAGCTGAATATTTAAATAGAGAAGAGTAAAGGACATTCCTTGGGCACTAAATGAAGAAGTGTGTTAGAGAGGAAACCAACGTCTGTGAAGGAACTCAAAAAATGGTTGTCCTTGTGATTCATCGCCCCAAACATTCCAGAAAATTTCTTCAGTTACAAAGTGCTATGAAAATTCAGGAAGAAGTAGGGGCAAGACAGCCATCTAAGCAAGGATTGTTACTGAATTTAAGTGCAATTGCTGAGGACTTATAGGCCTTCCCCAATTCCTGACTCTACCCTGAAGCTTACAAGGGATACCTGAATATAAATATGCAGATTTGGCTTTCCTGGCACATGACCTGGTAGGAAAGGCCTTCCTTCACCAAAGCATAAACACCCAAGCATTTCAAGTTACTCAAGTATAAAGTTGGATATGGACCTCTGAATGATGCCTCTGGAAATAAAGAGTGCAGCACAACATCACAAATCTAAACAAAAACATCTCTGTTACAATGCAGCAATGAGGACACAAAGCATGCAAATTCCTAACGTGAAAAACAGAGAATGCAAGGGAAGTATTAAAGTTGTGATAGGACTAAGTCAGCAGGGAAAGGAGATCCTACAGCATTTCAAAATCCCAAGTTCTTTTTTGTTGGAATTACATGCATCCACACCAATCATGCCACACAACTAATGTCTCTTATTTCATTTCTTCAATAGGATTATTTTAAAAAGGTTTTCTTGGTTCATCCCTGCACTAACATCAGAATCACATCATTCTCATTCCCTTGATAGAAATCAGAACATACAATCCTTCACCCAACATTACAAATCATCTCTTAAGAACATACCTAAAAATTAAGAAAGCTCTGCAAGAATGCTTCATTAGTAATGAAACTGGACTTTGAATGATACAGGGAAACCAGGATTTACATAGCCACTATGGCTCCTGAATGATAGCAGCAGAACTCAATTTATGTATTCAGACTCAATTCATACAAGTCTTTTATAAATGATGTCTATAAAAATGCAAAGCACAGCAAAGTGAGTCAACCCAGGGCCACATACAGCTGTGTTTTGTCTACGTCTCTCTGTTTTCAAGATGTTATTGCAGTTGTGTTGGGCAATGTTGACGGGTAGAAGTCCACTTCTTTGCAGATATAAGCCAGTTTGCCCCAGAAAGCTTCTCCTTCACCAACCCTAGTGCATGTGATATTTTGCATGGCATTTCCTGCTGAAAGGCTAAAGTGAAGTGCCAATATGTCCTAAACTCAAACTTCAAAATCCAAACACGGGAAATAATCAATTTAAATTTCTGGTGAACATTTTCATCTTGTAGGACTTGCTGATTCAGTACACTTGCCAGCATATGAATGAGATTGTTATATCCTCTGTGTTCCTGAGAGTTGTCTCGTTTTCAGAAATACAGACTGTTAAAAATCCAGGTCTCTGGGGAAACACTTTTGCCTGGCACCACAGTTACTTCCTGAATACTGTCTTTAGAATGGGCTTCCAATTTAATCTGATATTTATCCAACCGTTTTGTATTCACTAGATTGAATAGAGGAGGAAATGTTGAGATACTGGAGGGTTGGCATGATCTGAAGAGGCACATTAAATAGATGACTGCAGATTCTGCAGTCCTGATTATGTGATAGGCTTTGCAAAAAACCACCCCAAGGCAGAGCCAAATAATTTCTATCAAATTCTGTAGATCACTTTTGAGAACAATCCAACCAGAACCCTTGGTTGCATGTCAAATCCCACTGTCTAGGGAGTAATGAGGAAAGAAAGACTTATCCCTGTCCCTTTAAGGATCAA
>JAJEJO010060581.1:0-25917 GCA_020662805.1 Glaucomys volans | reverse complement strand
GTTAACCCTCTCCTACCATTTAACTCTTTCATGTCCTTTAGCCTGAGCGACTCTTACACTATCATCTTCATGATATTCATTGACATGTTCCAGATGCTATTTACTTTGTACTTATATTTTCTTTTTCCTTTCATTGAATGAGACTTTTTCCCCTAGACAGACCCAAATTCTAAAAAGGGACTTTAAACTGCTTGCTCCACACCATGTTGCCCCTTCTCAGTTTTAAGCAGCAAGAGGGATCATCACCCCTTTTCCCTCAGCAGTAAGAAGTTCCTAAAATTAAAATGGTAATAAAAAATTAAAAAGACAAAATAGATAGGTAATTGGGTTGGATCACAAAATAAAGGCCAGTTGGGGTTCAGAAAGTTGGTGGCAAACAACCTCTGAGAAATTAATATGTTAGTGCTTCCAGAGTCCTTCCTCAACTCTTACCAAGGTAACCTGCTCCTGTTCCAACCTGTTATTAGTTCTCTCCAGCAGGTTCAACTTATGAGAGAACCAGCCCCAAGAGACCACTGATTGCCAACACCCATTTCAGCCAGGGGACTACACCTGCATTAAATGGTTCCAGAAAGAAGGACTTATGCCTGGCTGAAATGGAGAGGTCCTTACTCACAACATGGACTCATTGCATCTGAGTCAAGACAACAGAGAAATGGACAGCCCTCAAGGACCACAACCACCCTCTAGAGATAAGACTGAAAAATGTTAAGCATGACTTTTTCTCTTGCTTGGACTATATCAGGAGTAACTCCATGCCTGGTCCTTTAACTTCTTAAGATTATCAAATGAAATTAATTCCATGTTACTGTTCAGGTCATTCCCCAGATGTACTATTATTATGGGGAGGGGGAAAAAGGGCTAATATCTAAACAAGTGGCCCCTGTCTTCATTCCCCTTCTAATGAAAATAAGTATAACTGGCTCCACAGCTCTAGGGACCACTGCTGTCATTACAGGAAACCAAAATTTCAAAACTTTAGCTAGACAAATAGATCTGGACTTAAGTAAATTTTAAAAACTCTGCAAGCCACTTAAAAATTCCCTTGATTCACTTGTTGAGGTAGTTTTACAAAACAAAAGAAGGTTAAATTTGCTGCTTTCAAAACAAGGAAGATTATGTATACCCTTGGGGGAGATCTATTGTTTCTATACAAGCCACTCAGGTGTCATTCCTTACAGTTTATCTTTGATTAAAAAGACTCAAAAAAGGGAGGAAAAACTGAAAACCTAAGGCCAATTGATACCAATATCTGTTCTCTTGGTCCCCCTGGTTAGCTACTTTAATAACCAAAATGGTGGGACTTCTCATTCTAATTATGTTTGGACTTTTAATTGGGCCATGCATGATAAACTGTTTAACTAAATATATTAGGAATAAAATCCAATCTGTTAAGCTAATGGTGTTACACACCCACTACAATCACCTATAATCAATGATTTGATTATGTACATAAAACAAGTGGGGAATGTGATGGGCTGAGAGATTTGGCTCCATAGAAATGTTACAGGCCAGTCTATATGGGCAATGACTAAACAGATTCCCTTTTGCTCTGAGACTTCATGTTATGTAGGGGAAATGAGCTTCTCCCGTGGGAATGCCCCACCTCTGTACCTATCAACAATTGCTTATCTTCTCCCAGGGGAACACCCCACCTCTGCTCCAATCAGCAGTCACTTATCATGACATGTTTAACAATGAAAAATGGTGATTCTTACGTGATGAAAAATTGTTCTCTTTTGATTCCTATGTTAGTAACTATTAGTAACCATTTTTTAGTTTGTAACTAGATAAGGATCATTTGGCCCACTTCCCCCTTTGCTAATGATTTCATGATGTAATTTTGTAATTTCAAATCATAGCAACAGACACTTGTGATTGATATGAATTTTGATATAAAAACCCCTGCAACCCTATGGTCAGGGCTTGTCGTAACAATTCAGTTTGGGTCTAGGCCTATTGTCACTATTTGACTAGGCCTCAACCTGTGGGTCTTTGTCCCTTCTGGAGGGGGTAAGGCCGATGAGGTAACTAATGCCCTCGGGAGAGCAAGTTCCAGACCAGTCTCAAATTTATTCAAATAATTACAGCACTTTTATAGATGAGGGGAGTCCGAGAACAAAGAACCAGTGGTGTAGCATGATAGTCTGTGAAGATGGCCCAATGAGGAGTCACACAGTTTACCAAAGGGCGGAGGGAGAAGGTGAGGAGAGTGAAGCTTACCTGGGGCATATGTCCACAGGCAGGTCAGACCACTCTCGAGTGTTCTCCAGCGAGCATGTAGGAATCCCATGTTTTCAGCAAAGAATTATGCCCTTCCGTAGCCTTTGGAGGATATGCCTCCGTGGCTTCTTTCTGCATCCCCACATTTCCCCCTTTTCTTTTTTAAACTGTGCGCTCATCATTGGATGGCTCAGTAACAGCAACACTGGCTTCACAATATGTGAGGTAGACTCCAGCAGGGAAAAAACAATCTTAAAGTCTTTGGCAACTTAACAATATGTGAGGTTACAGTAGTATAGCAATATATGAGGTAAACTTCATTAATACAGTCTTAAAATTTCAGTAGTATAACAATACAGTGACTTCATTAGCAAAGTGATAATAATTCAATAGTAATACAATATATATGTAAAGTGAATTTCATTAGTAAAGTGATAAAAATTCAGCTGTAATAATAGCACACTTTAAAAGAAATAAAGTCCCAGCGTCTGGATTTGCATCTGGAGCCATGGTTGCTGCTTGGTCCGCGAGGTTCTTGATGTCTCCCCAGGTGATGTTTTGCACACGGTGTTGGCGGTGGCATCTTGTCCTCGGAGGACGATGTGGTCCACCTCCTTGAGGGCGCTGGTCATTCAGTGACAAATTCTCCATCTGATGAGTCGGGGGTTTGGACATAAGGACGAACGTTCCTGGCCGGTACCCACAGAGGCTTTTCTGCAGCTTCTGGAAAGACATGAGCAAATCCTCTGCCCTGGGTTAGCAATGGGTGTGGACCATGCCATGTGTTAGTTAGTGGGTCCCTCCACCGAACCAATGGCAGTGGAGTTGGGGGTGGTATTAGAGCACCCCAATGCTTATGAATAGGAGAGAGACCTTTATCATCAAAGGTGAGAAAATTTAGCGTAAAAAGTGCTTGAACAGTCAAATTTAAAGGAGAAGGCAGGGGTTTATCCCCCCTTCCTTTTTAAACTGAAGCTTAAGTATTCCATTAGCTCGTTCAATAATTCCTTGACCTTGAGGGTTATAGGGTATACCTGTGACATGTTCAATACTGAAACTCTTTAAAAAAATGTTTAAAGTAGAGGCAGCATAGCAAGGTCCGTTATCTGTTTTAATGGACCAAGGCACTCCAAGAATGAGAAAAGCATGCTTTAAGAAATTAATAGCATGTTTTGCCTTTTCTCCCGACATTGGCAAGGCTTAGGGGTTAACAGATCAGTCCCTTTTAACATTTGAAATAATGGATTTAGGTCACTGGACGACAAGTGCAGAAAAGAACATAGCCAATTAATATTGCCACATAATTGTTGTAGTTAAGTTAATGTATATTTATCCTTAATAAGCAACCTAGGTCTTGCAGGGGAAATTTTATCTTGAATAGAATATCCTAGAAAAGTGAATGGTGGGACAGTCTGAACCTTGTCAGGTGCCACTTTTAAGCCTATCTCCTGCAGGTTTGATATTAAAGCTTCAACTGTCCTTTTTAGGCAAATTTGATCTGGGTGTGCTACCAGCACATCATCCATATAATGAATAATCAAAGCAGAACCTCTTAAAGGCTTAGTAGCATAAGCTACATAATGTTGGCAAATAGTAGGACTATATTTCATTCCTTGAGGCAAGACAGTCCACTGATATCTATCAGTAGGATAATTGTTATTGGTTGCTGGTACTGTAAAGACAAAGTATGGATGGTCCTCTGGATGCAGAGGAATGGAGAAAAAACAATCTTTTATATCCAAAATGGAGACATAATTTTTTTAGGAATAACAGATGGATGGGGAAGTCCAGGTTATAATGTCCCCATCTTTTGCATGTGTTTATTAATTACCCTTAGGTCATGTAAAAGTCTCCATTTAGTTTTATCTCTTTTTTGTATAACAAACACTGGGGTATTATGTGGGCTAAAGGTTGGTTCTATATGACCCAGTGTTAATTGCTCTTGAACTAAGACTTGTAGCTGTAGTAACTTTTGTTCTGGTAAAGGCCACTGTTCTACCCATATTGGTTGTGTAGTATCCCATTGTAATCGAATGGGATCAGGCTTGAATGGCAGAACAGTGGCTCCTAGAATTGGGGGTGGTTCCCTGAAATTCCTGTCCTATCATGGACTATAACATCAACATAGAACGCTTGATTGTCAGTCGTTAAAACTGCGTCCATGTCCTCCAAAATATCTCTACCCCATAAATTGTTTGGCAAGTTGTTAACTATTAAGGGAGTGACTGCTCCTGTTTCTCCATCAGGATTCTCCCAAGTAACTGGCTTAGAGGGCCTTTTGGATGACTGGCGTCCTCCAATGCCTGAGACTACAGGTCCTTCTATTAGCTTCCAAGGCATTTGTTTAGCTTCCTCTGACCGGATGATTGAAACATCAGCTCCGGTGTCTATAATTCCTTTAAAGGGTTTTCCATCTAACTTTATTTCCAAACGGGCTTTGTCCTGGCTTATAGGAATAGTCCACATTATTTGAGGATGGGAGGTCCCTCTTACTTTGGAGGTTGAGGGTTGTCCCCCTTTCCCATTTAAAGGTATGTTGTCAGCATTAGCCTTGGAATGGCAATCTCGAGCCCAATGATATCCCTTCTTACACCTAGGACAGACTGATGAGGGCTTCCTTAATGCACGTGGTTTGGAAGGGCACTGTCGAGCCCAGTGTCCCATTCCTCCACAGCTTCAACATATAGTGGGTGATAAGTTCCCCACAGGTCTATTAGTTGGAGTAGTAACCTGTAGGTTAGCAGAGAGTGCTTCCGCTAACAATGATGCCTGATTGGACTGGGTACCTATATCCCTACAGGCAAGAATCCAGTCCACTATGGGAGCATTATGTGAATAGCTAATTGCTTTCTTACACTCAGTAGTACAGCCTTCATACACCAATTCCCTTAGGAGAGCTTCTGCTGCTTGCTGGTGCTGCACTTTTTGCTCCACAGTCTCCGTGCATCTAGCAACAAATTCTGGAAAAGATTCATTAGCCTTTTGTATTAGTTTTGGTAATGGCACATCATGCTTGGATGGTAACCTTTTAAAGGCTTTCAAGGCACATAGCCGGACTTGTTCAAAGTGAAAGACCCTCAGTTACCCTGTCCAAGGAAGATCACGTGAAGACACTGGCTGCAAAAGCAAGAGGCTGTTTATTGGTACACAGGTGCCTGCGGGTGCTCAGCAAAACCTCAGCCGGAGCTTCGGTGAACTGGCACACCGGGCTTTGGGGTACAGGGTTTTTATAGGGTAAAGGGGCAGGTTTCATGCCCGCGGTAAGCAACAGGTTTCTTATTGGATATTTTGAATCCAGCACATAAGTCACCTAAAGGGTGGGGTTGTTTTTCGCTGCTTGTTCAGGCATGCCCTGGACTTGTTCAGGCATGCCCTGGGACCTGATGATCTGTGCTTTCCTAACCGCCCTGTTCTTTCTCAACCTGTTTATCAGTTTAACAACCTTCGGGTAGGTCGTGCAGGTCGTGCAACCTTCCCAGGGGGGTTGGGTAGAGTGACCTAGGTTATGGGTTTAAGACATAGAGCTGGGGTCTTTCAATCCCCCCTTTTTCTTTATCATGGATAGAATCCTATATCCATTTGTCCATCCTGCCTCGGTTATGGAGAGTATTAATCAGTTTGCTTAATCATGTGGTGTTTTGCCCCTTCCTCTGACCTTTATCTCTCCTTCCTGCCCATATGGTGGTGGTGACACAGCAAAAAGATGAGGTGGGAATGGCAGGGGGAAGGGCCACATGGAGATTCAGGTGGGACCTGGAGGTCTTAATTAGCAACTCATTGCCTGCAGCTTTTGGGGAGGGGCAGTTGAACAGGTAGAGGGCTCTGGAGGCAATGACATTCCAGTCTCCCAGGGGCGTCTCCAACTTCCCAGACTTCATTCCTCAATTTGACCAGATTCCCTGATTTCTACACTAACTGCCTGTTAAATCTGGCTTTATTCCCCCCTTTTTGTTTAGGAACTTAACTGCTTGCTGTAAGGAAAGTGGGCGAAGACCGCTCTGGCTGCTTCTGAGCTGGAAGTGGGCGAAGTGGGGGGCAAGCAGTTGAGTTCCTTTTTAGAAATCTGGTCAATTGAGGGGTCCAGCGTAGGTAGAAGTCTGCTTGGGGAAGAGCAGGTTGTAAAGTCATCTGGGGGATGGGTGCTTCTATGAGAGAAACGAAAGACATGAGTACCAAAATGAGATTGACATAGAATAACTGTTGCAGCATCTGGAACATGTCAATGAATAGAAATCAATTTCTCACCAGATGGAAGAACTGAGAAGTTGTTCCTGTAATTAGGCCTAACAAATGCTGGAGAAGTCAAGGCCTTTATTTGGGAACTTTAATATTGGCATGGAAGCACAATTTTTAATTTTAATGTTATTTATGTCCCCAGAAAATATAGTTAAGCTACTTAGTGTCACCTGATTTTTTAAAACATCCTTCTATTGGTATAACCTGTGTTTAGTAGAGATTTCTATATTTCTGTTATTTAGGGCTAGATAATCATGCTAGTGAACATAGATTAAGCCTACCTGCGTAGCTTAGGAAGATCTATAGGCCTTAAACTGAGTGAAAATTTCTGACTTTGACAATTCCTTTTTAAATGCCCAGGAATGACTATGTTTTGGTTTTAACTGTTTTGCTAGGTGTTTAAGATCAAGCTGGTCAAATTGACCTGTTTCTGTTTCTTAAGAGTCAGCTAAGTTTCCACAGGGATCACTCGTGGAGAGCAGCTTCTTAGTTCCTTTAGTGCCATAGACTAGGTAGGGTCAGTCTCCTTGATGAGGTGAGGTGGCTTCCCTTGGAAGCATTAGGGATTTCTCTCCCTTTTGCAATGACCCTCCTCTGTAGCAGGCGCACTGATTGGCTTTTATCCTCTAGTGAGTCTCATCAATCTCCCTGATCGGAAGGTTGTGTGACCCAGAGTTGCAAAGCTCTTTTGAGAAGCTCTCCTTTCCCCTGGATTCAGGCTGACTCTGAGGGCAAGAGCCAAAACTGGTTTTCTTGGCCCTCCTGTGTTAATCTTGATCTCTAAGTTTGATCTTAAACATCCAGCAAGCCAGTTTCACCAATCACAAAGTAAGAGTACTGGGCTTTAACTCCAAAGTTTATAACTTTGCAATTATTACTACCTTTTTATCTAATTAGGGTTATATTATCTCATCTGCAATATAGTTGATGGCTTAGTATCTCAAATTTAGGTTTGCTCTAGAAGCAGTATCCTTTAAAGCATTAATCAGGCAGCTATAGAGCTTACAAGGAAAATACAAAACACAATTAACAACAGTAAAAACATATCTAGCTTGTGTAATAGTCATCTTATATTCTGCCTGAGCTATATATTATATTCCCTGTTTGAAATCACAGCATTTTACAGCAAACAATCTTTTGAATATAACTTTAAACATACCGATGTCTGGCTTATATTGGAGCTATTTTGACATGCAGCAGAGTGGGAGGCAGAGCCTTATCTCAGGTAAGGCAGGGCTCTTTACAATCTTAGGTAAAGTGTCTTAGTTCTGATTTTTGCCTCCTCTTTGAACATCATTTTAGTTTCTAATTTTCCTTTTGTGTAACAAAGTGACCAAATGTTTTCATGTTTTGCGATATTAACCTTTAAACAATCAGGTTCTCACTCTCACTAACTTTTAAATACATTTGCATTTAACTTTTGATCTCAGTGTAAAAAGTAACAAATTTACATATATCCTATTGATAACAGGTCCTGTTATATAGAACATTAAATGATAAATAAGTCCCCAATAAAATTTGCTATGTCTATAAGTTTAAAATTACCATTACAGACAAATTTAGTTTGGAGAACAGCAGCTTGATAAATTTTCTGCTCTAAAGACTTGTGTACCTGGAAGATTCAAACACATTAGTATACAAAGAAGAGTAATAGCACAATTATCTTGATGTTACCCAAATTTAGTTTTTTTTTTCTTAAGAAAGAATTTAGACTCTGTAAATTAATGTTTAAAGAAACCCTTGTCAATTTAACATATAGATTACACACTTTGGTTTGTATCAGTCCATTAATATTTGACCTTAAGGGAAAACCTTAGTTTTTAATTGACCATCTCATATACATAAAATTTGTCCTTCACTTACACACAGACTTTCTCAGCACTTACTAGACTCTCTCATGTATTTCATTACAGAAAGACTTTCTTACCCAGAAACATTCTTTTTCCTTCTACTGAATATGTTTCCACATCTAGAACCTTCTATTTTCTCTTTCTTATCTGTTGACTCCTTTTGTTTGTATTTTGAAATAACTCTTAGGAAATTTCTGAATTTAGATGAATTATTCCATTTTAATAAGATGAAATATTTTATTATTTATAGTTCTTTAATTAAATCACAGTTGAAACCTTTGGATTCTTTTGTATGTAGAATGGTACTTGTTATTTCATTTAGTAACCTTGTTTGTAGTGATGGACACAAAGCAATCTTAAACCTCTATTACAAAGAGAACACCAATGATATTTTAATTATGTTACCCAATGGAATTCAAACATTAAGAGTACTCGATGTTATTCAACAGCATTCTAACTTAGCAAATTAACCAGATGTCTCTAACAAGCACCTTTGATTAATCCTATATACATCACATCTAATTTACTTATTTTACTGTAAAAAAACAAGATATCAGACATGTATATTGAACAGTATTTGCCATCTCTTTTCTGTTGAAGAAAAATTCTAGAAATAATTGATTAATATTAATTAACATTTTTAGACAACATTTTTAATCGTTTGACCACTTAGAGTGGGTTAAGAAATTTCAAAACATGTTACCTTTATTGGTTTGCCCAATTTAAATTGAACCTTTTTATTCACGTGAATTAAAGTTGGATCCACTTTTGATTTTAATACCTTTGAGATCTCTTTATAAAATCAATTTAATATGCACATAAATTTGACACACAGAAGACAAAACACCAACACACATACACAAAAAAAAACTTTTAGCTTTTTCTACGTGAATTTCCATTGCAATGTTATAGATCAAAAATAACTCGAGTTGAAAAGTATTAAGCTAGTTATGTAGGATTGAAATTGTGGAGCTCCAAAAACATAACATCTAAGAAAAACAAAACAAGAGTCCTAGGAGAAAAATGATAATGGCCATTAATTATTTTAGCAAAGCACTGTATAATTTACTTTTGCTGGAGTTCAAGTAAAAGACTCTTTTTGCTCTTTTTTTTTTTTTTTCCGGTTTGAGACTGGTCTCCTATTGGGCCTTGACTTCTTCTATTTACATCTCAATGTAAGCCTTGACTTGAGATCTTATGCCATTTGTTATTGACTTGGTTTGTCCACGGTTGCCTATCCAGTATTTGAGGGTGAAAATTTTTAGGATTATCTTCCTCTTAGTGACAAACAGGTTAAATCTTGCTCCATAGATAAGCTGAGGACAGGGGCTCAAAGTAACATCTCTTTTTAATATTTCTGGGGCAGAAATATTTGCCTATGGTGGTTATTTTCCTGTCCTCACTTGTGGGTTCTTTGATACAGTTGCAATCCTAAGTATTAAACCTGTTGATGGCATAATTAAGCTCTATTTTTTTGAGATCTAATTTCTATTAGCTAAGAAGTTTAGGAGCTCTATAATGGGCCTTTGTTATTCCTCCTGGATGGAGGCACATGAAGGATGTCATTTACATATTGTTAAAACATTTACAGGTGTTTTATCTTTGGATTTTGTTAAGTCCTAGGCTCTGTCCGGAACAGGGTTATTTTAAAGCCTTGAGGCAACTCTGTCTAGGATAGTTGAGATTTGTTATCTGTTTCCTCAAAGGTAGATAGATATTACAATCGAGAGTCTGGAGGTAGGTAAAAAGCATCTTTTAAGTTTAACACAGTAAACCAAGCAGCAGCTGGAATTCAGCATAACAAAGTACATGGAATAAGAACTATAGGGTGGAGAGAAATCACTGCTTCATTACTTATGCTAAGGTTCTGGACTAGGCATTATTCCCATTTAACTTTTGAACTCCTAAAATGGGTGTACTGCATGAGCTGTTGCAAGGCATTAAGTTTCTGTTCTGAGGGTTTGAATGATCTTTAATGGCCCTTTTTGTTAAGTTCCTTTCTTTTCCTTTGATTTCCATTATAAAAATGGAAGATGTAAGCTGAAGAAGATCATTTAGGGATTGATCAGACCATGTGCCAATTTTGTAATCTCCTCTAAATGGTTGTGACTGACTGAATAATAAACTTATCTTTTAAAAGTAGGTTGCCCTTTAAGAATTTAGGATTCAGGGTGGTAAGTTTTCGTATTGCTTTCCTGAATCTCCATGAAAATAGCAGGACTTTCCTGAAGGCCTCATATTATAGTTTTCCAGGCATCCTACTCATTATCTGAATCCCAGTTAGAATGGTTTCTGGGAACTGCCTGTGCTCTAGATGTTTAAGTAACAGCATAATTCCTCCAGGTGAAGTCAAATACCTGGCATTAAGTTTTGAAACATCCTAATATATTTATTTAGATCCTCCAAAACCTCCATATCCTTTTGAAGTTGGGGGGGTCCCCTTGAGGCTCCTCCCTTAGTAGGTGATTCCTTAAGCTTTCTCCTCTCTTGGTCATTGAGGCCAAACCTGGTGACCTATGAAAGGCATTTCACATCATCCTGCCTATTTTTTACCAAGGGAATCTCTGGAAGGTGAGGGGACACTTGCTGTTGTTAGGCATATAACGCTTTCTCCTCTGAAGGACTTAAGGGAGGGGTGGATTTAAAACACTTTCTCCTTGCAGCTTAGAACCCATTGAGCACATTTAAGCACAGGAGCAGTAATGGGGAGATGCTAGATGGACTAGTGATTGCTAACTATGCAAACAAAGGGAACCTGGGTATTTTCTTACTAATTATCCCAGGTCTTTCTTTTAATTTTATAACCTGAATTCCTAATGTTTGATTGGCAAGGGAAGGGAAACGTCCAGGAGGGAGTGGATGTGGTGGGAGTGTGGTGTGGCCCATACGGAGGCAAAGGTCATTGGCGCTTTTCCTCAGTGCCATTCGTCAACCGATCACCCTAGATACCCCTTAGGGCGGTCTGGAGGGGAGTCCAGAGAAGGAACCTTTGAGATTTCACCCAGGAGTAGCCCGGGCCAGAGAATGTCGCAGTTGCTCCAACCCCTTTTTCCTCCTCCACGCATCCGAGGTGGATCAGGACTTGGGACACTGTGTACTGGCGGCAATTGCTCTCCAGACCTGGATAGAAAAGTAGGAAACAGCTTCAGCAAAGTCCAACATGCCTACTCTGCATAGAGTAGGTGATTGGAACTTGCTTAGGCCGGGAAACCTTTCACCCGAGTCTTGAAGAATGGCGGCTGCACTAACTGCATTTAAGTAGCCGAAGGGTGCCCATTTTGCCCTCCAGAAAGAAAGAGACAGAAAGATGTGGCTCAAACAGATATGGGGTGCGTAGTGTATGAAGAAGCTTACCTCGGTGTAGATCTTGCTGGGGCCTCCAGATGAAAGACCCTTCTTTGGACCAGCCTACGTTGAAGGTTGGCCATTCAGAGGTGCAGAGGGTTACCCACTTTTTCTTTTTGACCTCGACCGACAAGTTGGTGGCACGGTGTTGGACGTTTTGCCAGTGGTCGAGGGTGAGACTTAGGGGGGTTACCATGGATTGTCCCATTTTAGTCTCGCTAGAGGAAAGAAAGTTAAGGAACAAACACGAGAGGATAAAAACACAAGACAACAGGTTGTGAACGCTGTGCGTCTTTGGCACAAACCAAAAGTTCCAAATGGTGTCGGAGAGCGTTAACTCTTCCGGCGCCAAAAAACAGAGTGACATGTCCCTTGGACACGTCCAGATTCCCGAAGAATCGGGTACAGAGGTTCCCTGGGACATCTCCCAGGGTGGCAGGGGAGAAGTCTGAGTTCGTCAACTCTTTCTCGGGCTGCCCAGAATACAGAGTGACCACGCGTGATCCAGATTGACGCTGCGTTCAAGAAACGTGGAAACAGACATAAACAGACATGCAGAGAGTCAAGAACAATGAACAATGACAATACAACAACAAGCTTGAGCTGGCCAGCTTACCTCCCAGTAGTTCTTCCAGAAGTTCCTCGGGCAGGGAATTGGGGCAGCACAAACACCAATCTCAGTGGAACCTCCAAATGAAAGACCCTCAGTTACCCTGTCCAAGGAAGATCACGTGAAGACACTGGCTGCAAAAGCAAGAGGCTGTTTATTGGTACACAGGCACCTGCGGGTGCTCAGCAAAACCTCAGCCGGAGCTTCAGTGAACTGGCACACCGGGCTTTGGGGTACAGGGTTTTTATAGGGTAAAGGGGCAGGTTTCATGCCCGCGGTAAGCAACAGGTTTCTTATTGGCTATTTTGAATCCAGCACATAAGTCACCTAAAGGGTGGGGTTGTTTTTCGCTGCTTGTTCAGGCATGCCCTGGACTTGTTCAGGCATGCCCTGGGACCTGATGATCTGTGCTTTCCTAACTGCCCTGTTCTTTCTCAACCTGTTTATCAGTTTAACGACCTTCGGGTAGGTTGTGCAGGTCGTGCAACCTTCCCAGGGGGGTTGGGTAGAGTGACCTAGGTTATGGGTTTAAGACATAGAGCTGGGGTCTTTCACAAAGTATTGAATTGACCCTTGTGCCTGCACCACAGGAGAGCTGTAAACTCCTTCACCTCGTAAATACTCAGCATCTATCGGCACTCCTGTATTCCGATTTCTTTCTGCCTGCTGTTCACATTCATCATGATAAGTTGCTTTCCACAAGAGAAAATCTCCGGGAGAAAGAACAGCACGGGCTAATTGTATATAGTCAGCTGGACAATTAAGATCTAAAGAAATTTGCTCCAGCAGCTGTTCAAACCATGGACTGTGAGGACCATCATCTTTAGCAGCCTGTCATAAGGCTTTAAAGGTTTCTTGAGGATGAGGTCTCCAATTCATTGGATTAGCTAACGTAGGATTCACATTGACAGGAAAAGCTTCTACAAATTCATTTGCTCCAGAAATTTGGAGCGCATGGCACGATCTCTTTGGTTGCATAAAGCAGCGAAGTGTGGCCGCCAAGGACTACTGGAGTCCCTGGTGGGATTTGGCTGAGAAGAAAATGTCGCCCAGTGGCCAGTAGGGGACTCTCTAAGCTCTGCAGAGATCTGTTGGTATGGCCTCTGCTCCTGGGCGGGTACTCTGACCTTATGGCCCTTTGTTCCCATTCGCGCCAAAACCTGTGGCTGCCTTGGGGGAGGGGGTTGTTCTCCCCTTATCTCCTCAGTGCTCAACCTTCTTTTGTGCTCTTCCCGTGCCAAGGAAGGGTTTGGTGCCAGCGTGCGCCTTGCTGGCTGCAGCAAGGCAAGGTCAGAGTGACCTGTAAATCCGCCATGCTGAGAGTTAGCATAATCCTCAAAAGGAAAAGTTACAGCTCTTAAAGGAACAGCAGCGGGTGGATCCGCAGCAGGAGGATGGAGAGTTACGTTTTTACCTTCCCTTGTCTCTCCATACTGCTCTAACTCATCATAAGGTGCCGGAGGGCTAATTTTCTGGCTTTTATACTCTTGCTGGGATGAGCAAACCAACGGACATGGTAATTGCCTGTTTGGGGTCTGAAGCGACCTGCAAGTCCGCTGAAAAGTTTTTGCTGTTTCCTCTCCTTTGGCGCTGCCAGCAAAGTTTGTAAAGTTGGCGTCCCGTTCAAGATCAGGAGGCGCATCTTGCGTCTGTGTGCTTACAGTCACAGTTAAAGCCTCATTAAGACCAGCAGTTCCAGGTCCTGGCAATCCTTGCAAAGATGCTAATACGGCATCCACATTTGGAAAAAATTTCGATGGCAACTTTATATTATCTTTTGTCTCTGCCCCTCGGGCGAGAGAAATAATAGCCATCCAATAGTCTGGGTCCCATAAATTATCGTCCGTCGTGGACGGTGCTAGTTTAAGAATTACTTCCCAGACCTGTTGCACTTCTTTCTCCTCTACCCTAATGAACCTACTTCTAACAAGGACACATAACGCTTTCACCTGGGATTCCTTCAGGCGGGAAGGTACGGTACCCATGTTAGAAGGTGCACTTACCCAGAAATCACAATTTCCTTGGAGCTAAGAGGGAACGGGATCAGAGGGATTTCTCCAAGGGTGCCTGAGCTGGACAGCGACTCGGTGGTTCGCAGGCAGCTCACGGCTCAGTCATGGAAGCCATTTGCAGCGCTGCACTTTTCAGGGGTCTCAGGATTCAGAGAGGAGAGGGGCTTCCGCGACGCGCTTCTCCAAGAAGGGCCCCGCAGGTGGGCGCCATATGTCGTAACAGTTCAGTTTGGATCTAGGCCTATTGTCACTATTTGACTAGGCCTCAACCTGTGGGTCTTTGTCCCTTCTGGAGGGGGTAAGGCCGACGAGGTAACCAATGCCCTCGGGAGAGCAAGTTCCAGACCAGTCTCAAATTTATTCAAATAATTACAGCACTTTTATAGATGAGGGGAGTCCGAGAACAAAGAACCAGTGGTGTAGCATGATAGTCTGTGAAGATGGCCCAATGAGGAGTCACACAGTTTACCAAAGGGCGGAGGGAGAAGGTGAGGAGAGTGAAGCTCACCTGGGGCATATGTCCGCAGGCAGGTCAGACCACTCTCGAGTGTTCTCCAGCGAGCATGTAGGAATCCCGTGTTTTCAGCAAAGAATTATGCCCTTCCGTAGCCTTTGGAGGATATGCCTCGGTGGCTTCTTTCTGCATCCCCACAAGGGCTGTTCTCCCAATAGCCATTTTTGGGAGTATTGTGTTAGACTGTTAGCCAGCCAGTTTAATAAAGACTCTCAAATTTGGACTTCTCAGTGGTGAATGGTCTGTTATTAGTTACGCCCCATAACAAGGAGAGCAAAAGAAGGGAGAACTACAGTGTGCAGAGTGGAAGGGTCTGTCATGCAGGAGTTTGGTTCAGAAGCGTGTGGAGTTTTCTGGCTCGTGTAGGAGAATGGGAGTTTTTTTCTCTTCACAGGTTCTGTGGCTGGGCCTTGGGCAGCATGGTTTTCCACGAATGGATTTGCTGTCATCCTAGCTGTGCTACACTGCCTGCAGTCACAGAAAGGCCATATGACAGCACAATGGCATTATGGTTGCAATGGCAACTGAAATCTCTTCAGTTTCTGGCTGCTGCAGTGGAACCTTCAAGAAAACCTCCTGACTAGATGTGCTGGGAAGAGGAAAAAGGAAGCAGATGAGTCCCAAAAGTCTTTTGTTTGACACAAATGTGATGCTATTCTCTTAACACAAGAAAAGGAATCAGCATGTGTAGTGGGCATGTTCCCTAGCACTTTGAAACATTCCATGGCATCCAAGATATGGGAACCTGCTGAATCCTAACAGGGTGCCATACTTTCCATGTCATTGAGGGGGCAATGTACTCATTTGGCCACAGCAGGTATCATGATTTCCTGGGATGGTAAACCCCTGCAAGGAATTGATCCCCACCAGGTGTAGTGGACTATGGAGAGATGCCAGGGAGCCCCAGGACACGTGGTTCATCAAGCCTAGCACAGATCACAGTGGCAAGGCCCTTTGAATACACTCCTCCTGGTCTGGACACACCCTGTACATGACTGAGTTGGGAAACCGGCCTAGGGCATCAGCAACCACTCACAATGATTTCCGATGACATTTCAGAGCACAGAAGCATGTGGGGCAGCTCAGTGGGTTAGGTGAAATTAGAACTTAGAAAAAACACACCAACTCTTTAGTGATGCCACTCCTTGCCATGAATATCTCAACAGGAGACAGCTGGAAGCTGAGATTTAGTATGTCTAAGAACAAGTAAGGAGCAGCTCATGTCCCCAATGTGGAGAGGAGGGAGTTAGTCACTGAACATTTAGGATGGAGGCTAGAAAGTTCCTGGCAATCTAGGAGAGACAGTCTATGTTCACTCCACTGGCCAAGCCCCACCTCCTTTGCTGTTGCCTTACAATTACAGTGCACTTAGAAATTGTCTTACTATGATTTTCCAAGCAGCCCTTCAACTCACCCTTTGATGTAGAAACATTTCACAATGTATCTTCACTTAAGGTGTAATTCTCCTGACCTTCATATTGTCTATCTGAATGAAGGCCCTCTGGCACAATTCCAAGAAAACCTTAACCATCTTGAAGATGCAGACTACAGAGCCTGGCACAAGGACCCTCCAAGAAGGTGAAATTTAGGGAAAAAGCAAGTTCCTGATGAGGGAAGGATGAGCACATTGTAACAGGCCATCACACCAAATTTGAACATGCATCCCACTGAAAGGAATGGTAGAAAGGCTGAAAGCTGAGTATTCAAACAGGGAAGAGTAAAGAACATTTCTTATGCACTAAATGCAGAAAGGTGTTGGAAAGGAAACCAACTTCTGTGAGGGGACTCTAAAAGAGGTTGCCCTTGTGAGTGATCTCCACCAACATTCCAGGAACTTTCTTCAGCTGAAAAGGGCTATTCAAATACAGCAGGAAATAGGAGCAATATTGTTCTGTCAGGAAGGATAGTTACTGACCATAAGTGCAATTGCTGAGGACTGAAAGGCCCTCCCCAATTCCTGATTTTTCTCTGAAGTTTACAAGGAATACCTGATTAAGAATACACAGATTTAACTTTCCTGGCATATGACTTGGTAGGAAAGGCCTTCCTTCACGACAGCATGTACACCCAAGCACTTCAGATTACTCAATTTACATATGGACAACTGAATGATGCCTCTGAAAATAAAGAGTGCAGCACAACATTGCAAATCTAAACAAAATCATCTCTGCTACAATGCAAAATGAAGACACAATATGAGTGAAATCCTAACTGGAAAAACAGAGAAACCAATGGAAGAATGAAAGGTGTGGTAGGACTAAATGTACAGGAAAAGGAGATCCTACAGCATTTCAAAATTCCATGTCCTTATTTGTAGGAATTGTGTGCATCCACACCAACCGTGTCACATAACTAATGTCTATGAGTTCATTACATCAAGAGGATTATTTTATATAAGCTCTCTTGTGTCATCCCTGCACTAACATCAGAATCAAATAATTCTCATTGCCTTGATAAAAATCAGAACATGCCATCCTTTGCCCAACCCTACACAACATCTCTTAAGAACACTTACCATTATTAAGAAAAGTCTGCAAAAATGTTTTATTAGTAATGAACCTGGACCTCGAGTGATACATGGAAACCAGGCTTTACATAGCCCCTGTGGCTGCTGAATGATGTCAGTGGAAATTAGTTTATTTATTCAGTGCCATTTCATACAAGTCTTTACTAAATGATGTCTATAAAAATGGAAAGCGCAACAAACTGAGTCAACCCAGGGCCACATGCAGTTGTGCATTGTCTACAACTCTCGGTTTTCAAGTTGATTTTGCAATTGTGTTGCATGATGTTGAGTTGTCCAAGCCCACTTCTTTGTCAGAGAGACTGCAGCTCACCCCAGAATGCTTCTCCTTCACAAACTCTAGTGCAGGTGATATTTTGAATGTCAGTCCCTGCTGAAAGTCATCAATGAAGTCCCAATATGTGCTAATCCTGAACTTCAGAAACCAAAAACCAAAAAACCAAAATGGAGAAGAATCAATTTTAGACTCTGGTGAGCATTTTCATCACCTAGAACTTTCTGATGCTGATGCAATACACTTGCCAGCATATTAATGAGACCATTACAACTTCTGCAATCTTGAGAGCTGTCTCATCTTCAGGAGTACTGACTCTAAATAAATCTAGGTCTGTGGGGAAGCACTTTTGGCTGGCACCACAGCTGCTTGCTGAATAGTCCTTTTGGAATGGGCTTCCAATAGATCTGATACTTATCCATCCCTGCTGTATTCACTTCATTGAACAGAGGAGGAAATGTTGAGATACTGGAGGATTGGCATAATCTGAAGAGGCTCCTTAAGGTAGAAAACTGCATGTTCTGCAGGCCTGACTATGTGGTATGCTTTGCAGAAAAAGCATTTCACCCCATAACAGAGCCAAATAATTTCTATCAAATTCTGTAGATCACTTTTGAGAACAATTCAGGCAGAAACTTTGTTACAGGTCAAATCCCAAATTCTAGGGAGTCATGAGGAGACAAAGATTTAACCCTGTCCCTTTAAGGAAAAAGAGGGTTGTAGTTCCTCAAGGAGCAGACAATTATCCGAAGGAACCATAGAGGCTTGTAGCAGTAGGAGAAGTAGGCATTTGTAGGAAATATGAGATGTTCTGATTTTTCAGATCAAAGGAATTTGAGGGAATATTACAAGCCTGAATACCAATCATTTACCATCACAAACTGCACACACCTGTCTCCTTCTTTTCATTCCTCCCAGCCTTTTCTTTGATGAAATTGTAACCATCTAGGTAAAATGCATATCCCAGTTGAGGTGGTGGATCTTGTTTTTAACCTCAGGTATGTGGGTGCTTGAAACAGGTGTTTTTTCCTGGGAAAAGTCTGCTTCCCTAAATTAGGGAAGGTATCAGCAACTTGGTGAGGTACAGTCTGCAAATATGTATAGGGAATGGAAGAGGTGATGGCTCACAGACTGTATGAAACCATGAATAATAATTTCCCAGAGAAAACATAATCTGTAATCTGTTTTCAAACGCCCAGTAGATGTGTTTGCAGAAATTCCTCTCAACATTATTTGCAGTGAGATTCTTTGCAGAAAGTTCTATCCATTGAACTGTCAATCCTTCATTTGTCTGCAAAATGTGGCTACCCATAGGAGAGCAAAAGAGAGGAGAGCTACAGTATGCAGAGTAGAAGGGATTGGTCTTGTTGCTGGGTCTGGGGAAACATGGGTTTCCATGAATGACTTGGTTGTCATCCTAGTTGTGCTATTCCGCCTGCAGTCACGGAAAGGCCATATTAGAGCACCATGACATCATGGTTGCCATAGCAACCAAATCTCTTCAGTTCCTGGCTGCTGAAGAGGAACCCTCAAGAAAAGCTCCTGTCCAACTGTGCTGGGAAGAGGGAAGATGAAGCAGATGAATCCCAGGGGTCTTATGTTTGCCACAATTGTGATCCTAACCTCTTAACACAGGAGAAGAGGAATCAGGGTGTGTATTGTGTGTATCCCCTTGGGCTTTGAGACATTCCACTCCATCCAAGATAAGGGACTCTGCTGAAACCTGACAGGTTGCCATACCATCCATGTCCTTGAGGGGGCGATGTGCTCACTTGGCCAGAGCAGCCATCATGACTTCCTGGGAATGGGAAACCCCTGCAGGCAATTGGTCCCCACAGGTGCAGTGGATCATGGAGATATGTGGGAGTGCCCTAGGACACGTGGGTCACCAAGTCAAGCACGGGCCACAGGGGCATGGGCCAGTGAAGACACTCCACCTGTTCTGGACTCACCCAGTACATTGCTGAGTTGGGAAACTGGCCTAGGGCCTTAGCAGCCACTGGCAGTAATGACAGATGACATTTCAGAGCAGAGGAGCAGCTCGGTGGGTTAGGTGAAATTTGAACTGGAAACAACACACAAACTCTGGGGTGATGCCACACCTTACCATGAATATCCCAACAGGAGACAGCTGGATCCTGAGATTTAGGGCTTCTAAGTACAGATGTAGAGATGCTGAACTCCCCATTTTTGAGAATAGGGAGTAAATCACTAAGCCCTTAGGATGAAGGATAGCAAGTTGCTGGCAACCTAGGAGAGACGTTCTATGCTCACTCCAAGGGCCAGGCCCTGCTACCTCTGCTATTCCCCTACAATTATGGTGTACTCAATAATTGTCTTGCTATGATTTTCCAAATGGCCCTTCAACTCAACCTTTGATGCAGAAACATCTTCACAATGTGCCTACACGTAAGGTGTCAATTCCCTTGACCTGCCTATCACCTGTCTGAACAAGGGGCCTTTGGCACAATTCCAAGGACACCTTAACCAGCAGCTCAAAGATGCAGACTACAGGCTAATGTCACAGAATCTGGTACAACAACCCTCCAAGAAGGTGGAATTGAATAATGAAACAAGTGCCCAATGAGGGCAGCATGAGCACATTGTAATAGGCCATAACAGGAAATTTGAACATATATCTGGCTGAAAGAGAGGAATGGTAGAAAGGCTGAAATTTGAATATTCAAACAGGGAAGAGTAAAGGACATTTCTTGTCCACTAAATGCAGAAGGGCGTTGGAGAGGAAACCAACTTCTGTGAAGAGACTCTAAAAGCATTGTCCTTGTGAGTGGTCTCTCTAAACATTCCAGGAACTTTCCTCACCTACAAAGTGCTTTGCAAATACAGCAAGAAGTAGGGGCAAGATCATTCTGTAAGCAAGGAGTGTTACTGAACATAAGTGCAACTGCTGAGGACCTACTGCCTGCCCCCATATTTCTGACTCTACCCTGATGCTTAAAAGGGATACCTGATTAAGCTTATGCAGATTTAATTTTCCTGGAAAATGACCTGGTAGGACATGCCATCCTTCACCACAGCACATTCACCCAAGCACTTCAATTTACACAAGTACAAATTGTCATATAGACCATGGAATGATGCCTATGGAAATAAACACAACACACAACATCACAAATCTAAACAAAAACATCTCTATTGATGAAACAATGAAGCCACAATATGTGCGAAATCCTAACTGGAAACACAGAGACAGCAACGGAAATATGAAAGATGTGAAAGAACTAAGTGAGCACCAAAAGGAGATCCTACAGCATTGTGAAATTCAAGTCCTTGTTTGTAGGAATTGCATGCATCCACACCAATCATGCCATGTAACTTACATCTCTGATTTCATTTCTTCAATAGAATTATTTTCCATAGTCTTTCTTGGATAATCCCTGCACTAACATCAGAATCAAATCATTCTCATGGTCTTGATAAAATTCAGAACATACCACCCCTCGCCCAACCCTACACAACATTTCTGAAAACTATCCCCCCAAATTAAGAAAAGTCAGCAAAAATGCTTCATTATGAGTGAACTTGGACCTCAATGATACAGGGAAGCCACGCTTTACATAGCCCCTGTGACTGCTGAGTGATACCAGTGGAAGTCAATTTATGTATTCAGCAACAATTCATACAAGTCTTTAGTAAAGATGTCTATAAAAATGCAAAACACAACAAGCTGAGTAAAGCCAGGGCCACGTGCAGCTGTGTTTTGTCTACCTCTCTCGGTTTTCAAGTTGACATTGTGGTAGTGTTGCAAAACGTTGAAGTGTAGAAGCACGCTTCTTTTGCAGAGAGGTTGCAGTGCGACATAGAAAGTTTCTCCTTCATCAACCCTAGTGCAGGTGATATGTTGAATATCATTCCCTGATGAAAGGCAACAATGAAGTCCAAATATGTGCTAAACCTGAACTTCAAAAACTGAAAAGGGAGAAGAATCAATTTTAGACCCTCATGAGCATTTTCATCTTGCAGATCTTTCTGATGCAATGCACTTGCCAGCATATTAATGACACTGTTACTTCCTCTGCGTTCCTCAGAGTTGTCTCATGTTCAGAAATACTGACTTAAGAAATATGGGTTTCTGGGGAAGCACTTTTGGCTGGCAGCACAGCTACTTGCTGAACACTGTCTTTAGAATGAGCTTCCAATTAGATCTAATACTTGTAAAACTGTTTTGTGTTCACTTGATTGAACAGAGGAGGAAACGAGATACTGGAGGGTTGGCTTGATCTGAAGAGGCTCCTTAAAGTAGATGACTACATGTTTTGCAGGCCTGACTATGTGATATGCTTTGTAGAAAAACCATCCCACAGCAGAGCCAAATAGTTTCTATCAAATTCTGTAGATTGCTTTTGAGAACAATACAGCCAGAAAAATGTTTGCATGTCAAATTCCAATGTCTAGGGAGTCATGAGGAGACAAGGACTAATCCCTGTCCCTTTAAGAAACAAGAGAATTGGAGCTCCTGTATGAGCAAACATTTATTCAAGGGAACCATGGAGGCATGTGGCAGTAGGAGAAGTAGGCATTTGTGGGAAATATTTTATGTTCTGATCTTTGGGACACAAGGAAATTGAGGGAATCTTTCACACCTGAAAACCAAGCCCTTACCATCACAAACTGCTCACTCCTGTCTCCTTCTCGCTCCTCCTGGCCTTTTCTTTGAGGAAATTCTAGACAGCTGGGTCAAACACATATACCAATGGAGGTGCTGCATCTTGTTTTTCACCTCAAATATGTGGGTGCTTGAAAAAGTTGGTTGGCCTTGGCAGGGTCTGCTTCCCTAATTTAGGGAATGTCTCAGCAACATGGCAAGGCACAGTCTGTAAATATGTATAGGGAATGGGAAGAGGTGATGGCTCACAAGATCTATGAGACTATGAATAATATTTGCTCAGAGAAATAATCATCCAAATTCAGTTTTCAAACTTCCAGTAGTTACATTTTCATGGATTCCTCTCTACATTCTTTGCAGTGAGATTATTTGCAGGAAGTCCTATCCATTGAGCTGTCAATCTTTCATTTCTCAGAAAAATGCTCTACCCTGGTTTTGATTCCACTCAAAAAATGCCTAACTTGTTTCCCAGGGCTCCTGGGTCATGAGGGCAAAAGAGAGGAAAGCTACACTATGCAGAGAGGAAGGGGCTGGCATGCGGGGTTTGGCTTGGAAGGGCATGGAGTTTTCTGTCTCATGTTGGAGAATGCAGGTTTTTTATCTTCCCAGGGCTTTTTACTGGACCGTGTGCAACTTGGGTTTCCATGAATGGCTTGGCTATCATTCTAGCTGGGCTGCACATACTGCCTGCACTCACAGAAAGGTCAAATGACAGCACTATGGCGTCATGGTGGCCATGGCAAATGGAATCTCTTCAGGTTTTGGTTGCTGCAGAGGAAACTTCAAGGTCCTTCCCAGCTGTGCTGGGAGGAGGCAGGAGGAAGCAGGTATCTTTTATTTGCCACAAATGTGATCCTAAATTCTTAGCCCAGGGGAAGAGCTGTCAGGGTGTGTGGTGGGCAGCTCCCCTGGGGATCATCTGACTCCACCCAATATATGGGAAACTGTTGAAGCCTGACAGGCTGCCATATTTTCCATGTCCACAAGGTTGCCATGTGCTCACTTGGAAGCAGGAGGCATCATGATTTCCTGGAAATGGGTTTCCTGCTGCAGGCAGTTGGTCCCCACCAGGTATAGTGGACCAGGGAGACATGCAGGGGTGCCCAGGGATGTGCAAGTCTCCAAACTTAGCACAAGCCATGAGGGCCATTGCCTACAAAGACTCTCCTCCAGGTCTGGACCCACCTAGTATATTGCTGAGTCAGGAAATTGTCCTAGGGCTTTAGCAGCCACTAGCAATGATGGAAGATGATGTTGCAGAGCAGAAAAGCAGAGGGGCAGCTTGGTGGGTTAGGTGAAGTTAGAACTGGGAAACATCACACCAACGCTGGTAAAAAGCTACACCTTTCCACAAATTCCCCAACAGGAGCCAGCTGGAACCTGGGATTTAGTACTTCTAAGAACTAGTGTGGAACTGCTGAGATCACCAATGTGGAGAGGAGGAAGGCAATCATGAAGCATTTAGGTTAGCAAGCTGTTGGCAATCTAGTAGAGACTTTTTATGTTCACTACACCAGCCAAACCCCACCACCTCTTCTGTTACCTTAAAATTATGGTGTACTCAGTAATTGTCTAGCTATGATTTTCCAAGGGTCCCCTCAACTCACCCTTTGATGCGGAAACACCTTCACAATGTGTCTTCACTTAGCTGTAATTGTCTTGACCTGCCTATTGCCTGTCTGAGAAAAGGACATCTACACAATTCCAAGGACATTTTAACCAGCAGCTCAAAGATGCAGACTCCAGGTCAGTGTCACAGACCCTGGCACAATGATACTCCATGGAACATGAAACTGAGGGATGAAACAAGTGCCTGATGAGGGCAGGAGGAGCACATTGTAACAGAGAATCACATGAAATTTGAACATGCATCCCATTGAAAGAGAGGAATGGTAAATGACTGAAAGCTGAATATTTAAATAGAGAAGAGTAAAGGACATTCCTTGGGCACTAAATGAAGAAGTGTGTTAGAGAGAAAACCAACGTCTATGAAGGAACTCAAAAAATGGTTGTCCTTGTGATTCATCGCCCCAAACATTCCAGAAAATTTCTTCAGTTACAAAGTGCTATGAAAATTCAGGAAGAAGTAGGGGCAAGACAGCCATCTAAGCAAGGATTGTTACTGAATTTAAGTGCAATTGCTGAGGACTTATAGGCCTTCCCCAATTCCTGACTCTACCCTGAAGCTTACAAGGGATACCTGAATATAAATATGCAGATTTGGCTTTCCTGGCACATGACCTGGTAGGAAAGGCCTTCCTTCACCAAAGCACAAACACCCAAGCATTTCAAGTTACTCAAGTATAAAGTTGGATATGGACCTCTGAATGATGCCTCTGGAAATAAAGAGTGCAGCACAACATCACAAATCTAAACAAAAACATCTCTGTTACAATGCAGCAATGAGGACACAAAGCATGCAAATTCCTAACGTGAAAAACAGAGAATGCAAGGGAAGTATTAAAGTTGTGATAGGACTAAGTCAGCAGGGAAAGGAGATCCTACAGCATTTCAAAATCCCAAGTTCTTTTTTGTTGGAATTACATGCATCCACACCAATCATGCCACACAACTAATGTCTCTTATTTCATTTCTTCAATAGGATTATTTTAAAAAGGTTTTCTTGGTTCATCCCTGCACTAACATCAGAATCACATCATTCTCATTCCCTTGATAGAAATCAGAACATACAATCCTTCACCCAACATTACAAATCATCTCTTAAGAACATACCTAAAAATTAAGAAAGCTCTGCAAGAATGCTTCATTAGTAATGAAACTGGACTTTGAATGATACAGGGAAACCAGGATTTACATAGCCACTGTGGCTCCTGAATGATAGCAGCAGAACTCAATTTATGTATTCAGACTCAATTCATACAAGTCTTTTATAAATGATGTCTATAAAAATGCAAAGCACAGCAAAGTGAGTCAACCCAGGGCCACATACAGCTGTGTTTTGTCTACGTCTCTCTGTTTTCAAGATGTTATTGCAGTTGTGTTGGGCAATGTTGATGGGTAGAAGTCCACTTCTTTGCAGATATAAGCCAGTTTGCCCCAGAAAGTTTCTCCTTCACCAACCCTAGTGCATGTGATCTTTTGCATGGCATTTCCTGCTGAAAGGCTACAGTGAAGTGCCAATATGTCCTAAACTCAAACTTCAAAATCCAAACACGGGAAATAATCAATTTAAATTTCTGGTGAACATTTTCATCTTGTAGGACTTGCTGATTCAGTACACTTGCCAGCATATGAACGAGATTGTTATATCCTCTGTGTTCCTGAGAGTTGTCTCGTTTTCAGAAATACAGACTGTTAAAAATCCAGGTCTCTGGGGAAACACTTTGCCTGGCACCACAGTTACTTCCTGAATACTGTCTTTAGAATGGGCTTCCAATTTAATCTGATATTTATCCAACCGTTTTGTATTCACTAGATTGAATAGAGGAGGAAATGTTGAGATACTGGAGGGTTGGCATGATCTGAAGAGGCACATTAAATAGATGACTGCAGATTCTGCAGTCCTGATTATGTGATAGGCTTTGCAAAAAACCACCCCAAGGCAGAGCCAAATAATTTCTATCAAATTCTGTAGATCACTTTTGAGAACAATCCAACCAGAACCCTTGGTTGCATGTCAAATCCCACTGTCTAGGCAGTAATGAGGAAAGAAAGACTTATCCCTGTCCCTTTAAGGATCAA
>JAJEJO010060578.1:0-46820 GCA_020662805.1 Glaucomys volans | reverse complement strand
TATATATACACACATATACCCACACATATGCCTCCTCACTCCCTGTATATATATATACATATATATGTATATATATAACTGCATTTATATATATATATATTGCAGTTTCCATTGAACAGACACACAATCTTAAAAGTCTCTATCAGATTGTTGTTGAAATTTGTAACTTCCTGAATTTGAATGTATTCAAAATGGGAGTTTCATTCAATTATATTTTAAATTACATTTTTATTAACACCTCATAGTTGTACAAAACATTGAGGTTCATTTTGACATAATCATACAAACATAGAATATAATTTATTGTAGGAAAGTACTACAGTCCCTAGTACTTGCCCTTAACCTCCCCTCCTTCCTCTTCCTGTTCCCCTTCCTCTATTCTACTGGTCTTCCTTCTATATATTCACATTTTTAAAAATAATTAGTGCTTTATAGATATACACAAAGTTGAAATTGTCTGTGTTATGGTCATATATGTACATTGCTTAGTTCAATCAATTTCATTCCACTGTTCCTCTCCTTTTCCATGCCTCCTCACTCCCTGATCTACTGATTTCTCTTCTATTTTCATGGGATCCCCCAGCCCCAGTTAATTTCCCCTTGTTTTGGCTGAATGTTTTCTCCTATAATTCACGATTATTATTTCTCACTTCCCACACCCCTAACCCGATTATGTATTATCACTCACTTATCAGGGAAAACATTCGTTCTTTGGTTTTTTGAGAATGACTTATTTCACTTAGCACGATATTCTCCAATTCTATCCATTTATCTGCAAATGCCATATTATTGTTCTTTATGACTGAATGATATTCCATTGTGTATATACACCACACTTTCTTTAAAAAAATAAATATAAAAAAAGAGTATTTCACAGGTCACACAGAGGTCTAACAGAGCAGGGTGTTAAGCTCATGTAGTCTAACTCTAGTGTCCTTACTTTAAATGCACTAATTTAAAGAAAATTGGGGCACATTAGGGAAAGGAATTTTTTAATTGCTAATGTACTGTATAACTTCATGTAGTACATTGCATTTGGTGTGATGTTTCCTTTTCCAAACTAAAATTACATTTTCTTAAAAAAAAAAGAAATATAAATGGCCAACACAAATATGAAAAAATGTTAAACATCCCTAGCAATCAGGAAAATGTACATCAAAACTATATTGAGATTTCTTCTCACTCTAGACAGAATGACAATTATAAAATAATAACGATTATTATTAATGCTAGTAAGGATTTGAAGGAAAAGGCACATTCATGCATGGTTGATGGAACTGCATACTAGTACAACTATGCTGGAAAGCAGTGTGAAAACTGCTCAAAAAACCAGGTATGGAAACACCCAGCTATCCCATTTCATAGTATTAATCCAAAAGAACTAAGCTCAGTCTACTATAGCAATATGGCAACATGGATGTTTATAGCAGTGTGACTCACAATAACCAAGTTTCAGAACCAGCACTGGTGCTTATCCACACATACTTAGATTAAGAAAATGTGGCATGTGTACACAATGGTGCTATATTCAGCCATAAAGAAGAATGAAATTATGGCATTCATTGGTAAATGGATGGAACTCACGAACATCATGCTATGTGAAATAAGATGGACTCAGAGAGTCAAGGGTTGAAAGTTTTCTCTCATATGTGGAAGCTATATGAGGTGGGTCAGATAGCATAAGGATAGAAGGGAAGAAAGAGATCGAGTGGGAGGATGGATAAAAAAGGGAGGAACAGCAGAATGAAATTGGCAAAACTGTAAGATGTGCATGTATAAATACACCACAGTGAATTCCAAGTTTATGTAAATCTATAAAGCATCAATTAAAAATCAACCAATCAATGAATAAATAAAAGGAAGACCAGTAGAGGAGAGCAAAAGGAATAGTGGAAGAAAGAATTGGAGGGAAAGTGAAGGTACAGGGATTGAAATGGATCAAATTAAATTATTTGCATGTGTGATTATGTCAAAGTGAACCTGATGATTATGTATAGCTATAATGCACTAATAAAGGCATTAAAATTTATGGGGATTTTTTCATATTTCAGTTTCTTTGGTGTGAGAGGAAAGAGATATATTCCTCTTCTCTTAAATATACTTTTCCACATTAAAAAGTTGTGAAGATACTTGGTGACAAAAATTTCTAGGTATAGATGTAGTTTCCTGGTGTAGGAAAAGAAAGTAACCTTAGTTCTTAGAAAGTGTTGATGGTAGTCTATGCTTTCAATCAGAGCTGTTAAAAATATCAAACAGCTGAATGGGAAGTTCAGTTAATCTCAAGACAATCACCATGAAAAGTTCCTCAGGTTGTATTAGCTCTGTAAAATGAAAAGGGACAATATTAGAAAAAATTTCAAAAAAAAAAAGGAGAATAAAGAGAAGAATGAAGAATGTGTGTGTCCTGAGTTTTTTATATCTTAAATATATACTTAGCTTCTCCTTTAAACTGGATTTTTCTACACTCTATGACTTTATTTTATCAGAAAAACAAGATGAGTGAGAGCAATACAGAAAAGATATATCAAACTATGAATATAGTTCCATTAAAATGACTTGTTAAAAAGAGGTGTTTCACCATTTTGGGGAGGCATAGTAGTACTTATGGTAGTAAATCATAGTGCTTTGTGGACCAGAGAGGGTCCTGGGTTCTTCCAAGGTGAATTCTCAACCACTAATCTTTCTATGACAGTAATTCAGTTGAAACATTGGAAACAATATCCTGTGTTTAAGTATAAACTGTGAAACTGGAAGATTTTTTAAATGTCAAATATTGAAAGACTGAAAAACAAACTTTTCTCAGAAACTGAGTGGTATGAATATAATCATATTTCTGAAACGGTTTATATAGGGATGTATACTTTAGGATAAATTCTTGGTGATCTAGTGTAATGAAGTAAATAATGCAGCAATGAACCATTAGTACCAACAATGAAGAATCAGCACTAAATTGAACATTCTAAAAATTACTTGGAATTAATTTCTATCATAATCCTATGTGCAATTAAAATCTTCTTAGGGGCTTAATCAATGTTGTCAAATCCTAACAGCTACGGTGAAAAGTTTTAGTCTGTGGAAGTTAGAGTCAAATCTTTTTGTAATGTGCTCTGCTATAAAATTAAAACATCTCAATTTTGTCTCTATGTATCTCCATGCTCTTTGAATACAACTTGAGCAACACTTAAAATTTACAGGCTTTTTTGAGAAGCAAAAAGTTTTCTTGATGAATTTATAGATTTTCTTTTTTACCGTTCTCTGAAATTACAGAGTCTTTTAATCTTAGGTGATTTCAGCATCCATCTTGACAACATTGAAGATGGGCTCAGCATAAATGCTATTTCCCTTTATAATTCTCTTTGCTTCATTGCCCCATCTCAGATGACTCTGTCAAGGGAGAAGCAGACCTTTTTGAGCATACCATTGACTCTCATTTAGTGATTTCTATTTGCAAATAAGATCTTACACATTATTGCACTTTATCACTCAGTTTTAGGCACTTTATTCATTCATATAATATCATATATGTTCATTTATTTAGCACCAAAAATTTAATATTCTTTAAATTTCAGAACAATCCATCTCTTCCATTGACAACTCTGTCCAAAATAATTGTTGATTTCCTGTGACATCCACCAATGACTCGTGGAGTATAATTCCCATTGTGCATCATATAAAGGATGGAGATTTTGACAGTATCCATTGCTTTGGGATAAATCCTCAAGTCATCTCCTATACTATAGGTATTTATATAACTGTGTACGCTATAGTTATCTGCCCTTTTTTCCTACCAAAAATAAATAGAGGAAATACTTGTGGTATACATTATACTATGACAAATTTGCCATTTCCAGTTTCTAGCAGAAGAGTACAGATGTCGCCAACATTTCCCTACTATTGCATTATCCTACAACGGTCAGAAAATGTGGGAACAGTTAGAAGTTTACACTATATCTGTTTCTACATGGGTAATTATCTGATACCCATTCACTATGTTGTATTGTATGTGTGTGGTTATGTATTTATTTGTAGCCTGCCATTATGAGATGAAAACTCTAAAGAATATTCATTGCTTCTGTACAAGATCTAATATAAGAAAGTCCAGAAGGAAATGAGAGCATGATGTATTGAGAGACTATTACTCATTTTTAGGGGAAAGAAATGTCCTAGTATGATGCAAGTTAGTGACCATATGAAACTTAATTCTGCTCTCAAAGTTAGTAATTTGTCCCATTTCTACCTTGACATAATTAACATGGTTAGCTATCATTTGTTGTTTTCTTATTTTTAAGGCTAATCAAAAGACAAAGGAACATAGGAACATTTCATCATGTGTGTGTGTGTGTATGTGTGTGTGTGTATGTGTGTGTGTGTGTGTGTGTGTGTGTGTATATATGATTTTTCACATTTTCTTTATCCATTCATCTGTTGAAGAGCACCTGGGTTGGTTCCATAGTTTACCTATTTTGAGTTGAACTGTTGTGAACATTGATGTGGTTGCATCACCTGTACTATGCTGATTTTAAGTCCTTTGAGTGTAAACTGAGTAGTGAATAGCTAGGTCCAATGGTGGTTCCCTTCCAAGTGTTCTGAGGAATCTCCATACTGCCTTCCAGCGTGGTTGCACCAATTTGCAGTCTCACCAGCAATGTATGTATACAGCAGTAGCATAGCGGCCAGGAAGGAGCCACACAGCCCACCTTGTCCCTGGTGTGGCTGCTGCAGCCACCCTCCAGTCTGAGTGTGTTTTGAGCTGGACAACTCCCCACTCCACTGGCCCTTCTTCCTTTCGCTACCACCACCAGCCTGAGGATGGGGCCTGCAAGGTAAGTCACCCTCCCACATCACCCACCAGCATCGCCCCCCCATGGTCTGGACCACCAAGGACAAGAAGCTAGACTTCCCCTCCTTCCAAGGTTCAATGAGGTCCAGGAGTGGACCCTACATGATGAGTTGAGAGATGCAGAAAAATTTACCTAGATTGTTCTTAGACCCATATTCTTCTGCTGTATCAAAAGTAAGGTAGGAACTTTAGGTCAGGTTCATCAAGACTTTAAAAACTCGTGTTTCTTGGCTACCTGTATTACAGAAACAGGGAATAACCCATATCATTTGCTTACAGCAAAATACTGAAGCAAATATATTAAACCAAACTTTTAACAATTTAAATATTTAATCTTGGATATTGCAGGTAATCTAATTGAAGATATCATGGTTGTTTTTGTTTTTGTTTTCTTTATGACTAAGGAATTCACTGATGGGAGCTTAGAAACTGGAGAAAAAGTCCTTGTCATGGAAATGCAGGGATCTCCAGAAGTGCTTCCTTTCTTATCCCACACATTGGAATGAAATACAGAGATGCATTTGCTTATGTCTAAGAAATTTGATTTTGTATTAATCCAAATGCTGGATTTGTCCATCAACTTCAGGAATAATAAGCCATCTCTCTAGAAAAATTACCATACAGAATGACATTTTAAGAAGATGTTGGACTTCTACAATTGATGGCAGTGATGATTTTCCACTTTTTAAAACACCTTAAAGTTTACTATAAACCAAGAATTTTGGACTTGCAAAGAGCTTTTATTGCAATAATGAACTTTTCATACTTACAATTTATTTGTAGGATATAAAGTTTTTCCTTAAAGAAAATGCAAGTTAAGGGGGATTTGTTCATAAATTTGGGGTAATTTATAACAAAAGAATTCCCTAAGGTTTCATAAATATTCATTTTGTGTTCTATATACTACATTTTAAAAATAATTTTACAGTTCAATTTTATGATGGAGCCTCTTAGAGAAACATTAACAAAATGCAGGAATCTGCCACAATACAACACAATACAATGTTTGTTAAATAACTATCACATGCAATAGTTTTTCTAAGAAAAACATTTTTGAGGGAAGTTTTTAACTTTTGATAGTTGACAACTTTAGGGGTAGCACAAAAAAATCTTTGTATCTCACTTTTCTCAGGTCCTCTCTTGTGCTTTACTGATGGGAATGAAATCTGTGCATTCCCACAGTACCAAGAGATACTGTGCAGGGTAACTTATTACACCAGGTTACTTGCTTTCTTTCCTCACTGTGATGTAATAATACAGAAAAAAAATCTTATCCAGTATAGTGAGGCAGTGAAAATTTATTGAAATTACTTTGTTATTTAAGAGTTAAGTCCTTTTGAATCATGTGGTATTCTGATTTTCCATCTTCTCTCCTATCTTACCACTCTGAAAATAGCATACTTTTAATTCCATTGTAACAGTATTTTATCATGTGATTATTACTCTTGATGTAGTGATCTAGGGAAGTCAAGATTGCATTGGATGTGCAAAAATTCTAGCTGGTAAGAAAAAACAGATACCACAGCTTTCCTATATATGTAAATCATTATTAAACAGGTTAGCAAATATCTCTTGCAATCTCCATCAATAATCTGTGATGCTTCATTCAGCAGAAACTGCTGAAATTATCTTCATAAAACAAAATTGAGATTTACAAAAGAGGCTTTTAAGGTTTTTCTTATTTTTTAAATTCATTTTTATATAAATACATATCCTCTCTAGAAGTTTGGTGCAAAATACAGATATGGTAGTGATACCAATTTGTAGCTGGTAATTTATCTCTTTTTCTAACCACTTTTATTTTTATGCTGTCACTAAAGGGCCTGCCCAGCACTATATACTAAAGACAGTCTCATATACTCAAAAATGGAACTATCATCATCTTGCATACAATGTTAATGGGGTAAAATATGAGGTTTAGCCTTTACTGTAAGAACATTGCAAGATGAGCCTCTTGAAGGCAGCATATTGTTGGGTCTTTCTTTTTAATCCAATCTGCCAGTCTGTGGGGATGCAGAAAGAAGCCACTGAGGTATATGCTCTCAGGCTGAGGAAAGGTATAATCCTTGATTTGAACACTCAGGATTGTTCATGCTTGTGGAGAAAACTCCCAAGTGACCTGATCTGCCAATGACCATTGCCCCAGGTGAGTTTTGTTCATCCTCCTGTCTCCCTCCACCCTTTAGCAAACTGTGTGACTCCTAATTGGACCATCCTTACAGACTATCATTTACACTACTTGTTCTTTGTTCTCAGACTCCCCTTGTCTATAAAAGTGCTGTAATTCCTTAATAAATTTGAGACTGGTCTGGAACTTGCTCTCCCGAGGGCTTTGGTTACCTTGTCGGCCTTACCCCCTCCAGGAGGGACAAAACCCCACAGGTTGAGTTACAACATATGGCACCCAACTGCGGGGCCCTTCTTGGAGAAGCACATCGCTGGAGCTCCCATTATCTCTGAATGAGACTCCAGAAAAGTGCAGCGCTGCATTGGCTTTGATGACTTGGTCATGAGCTGTCCAGTTTGTGAGCCATCCATCTGCCCAGCTCAGATGTCTTCTTGGAGAACTCCCTCTGACCCAATTCCCCCTTCGACTCCAAGAAAATTGGGTTTCTGGGTAAGTGCATTGTCGGGGTGCCCACTGGCCGGGGCGGGCAGCGTGCTCCAGGTGGCTGGCGATCCCCGAGCTCCGGAGCGGAGGCGCGCCTCTGGCCCCTTCCATGGAGGTGCCTCCGGCCGGACCCTGGCACCTCCGTTCTGCCTGCTGTGCAGGACATGAAGAGGCAGCGGCATAGCGGCTGGAGGAGACAGCTGCTGCACCGCCACAGAGGAGCCATGCTGACGTGGACAGCTCCCGCCCCCCAACCTTCCAGAGGGTGGGTGGGTTTGCCCACAAACAGGATGTCCATGTTGGGAAGGGCCCCTAGGCCACGTGAGGAGGCGGGCCGGCCCAGACCCCCTCCTCACGTCTCGCCTGCCACGCTGGCCTGTCAGGGTGCCCGGGGCCCCAGGCTAATGCAGAAGTCTTCGCCATTGGCCAAGACTTCTGCATGCGCAGTGCGTGATCACTGAGTGTCTAGGCTCCATGCAGCTTGCAGTCCACGAGCTAACCTTATGGACAGCTCCCTGATTGATTGCTCCTGCATATATATACTGCACTACTTCCCTGTTAGGGGGAGGAAGAAGAAAGATTCTGTAACGAGATGGCCATCATGTGAATAAAGCTTCTGACCAGCCTACATGTCGCGTCTCACTGCGGGCAGGGATTCGCGATAGTGCATCTTCTAACATGGGAACCATACCCTCATGTCTGAAGGAATCCCAGGTGAGGATGTTATGGGTCCTAGTTAGAAGTGGGTTCATTAAGATGAAGGAGAAAGAAGTGCAACATGTCTGGGAAATAGTAATTAAACTAGCACCATCCACGACAGATGATAATTTATGAGACTCAGACTTTTGGAAGGGTATTTTTCCCTTGCTCGAGGCACAGAAGTGCAAGGTGATAAAAAGTTACCATTAAAATTTTTCCCAATCATTACTGCCATACTCACCTGCCTTCAAGGCTTGCCAGAGCCTGAAATCCCAAATTTAACCAAGGCTTTAGTTGCAGAAGTGCAGATCCAGGACAAACCGCCAGATATCAACTTAAACGCTGGCATTTTAAATCTCACGGGCAACTCTGCACAAGGGGAGACCAACTCTTACCAGCAACATCTCAGAGTAGTTAGTAGCTCAGGCACGGAGCCAACAGTTATCATCCCCCACCCCCCAGGCTTCCTTATCCCCGCATGGGGGTTGCAAAGAGAAGCCTCGGTCCCAGCCCCCCCCCCCCCAGCTTTTTCCTTTGAATTCTCTAACTCCCATCAAGGTGCATGCTTAGAGCAGGCAGCGCTCCTTCCACCTAGGCACCTGCAGCCTGCAGCAGAGTCTTTGCCATCGCAGAGTGAGATAGAAATGCAAAATGCTGAAAAGAAAATACAAATTTGCTCTGGAACTTCCTATTTTCCCCCAGAGCAGATACAAACCTAGGTGGGAATGCAGACAAAAGAAAAATGGAGGCAATCACAATGTTGCCACAGCAAATGCCTGGAATGCCATGTTGTGATCATTGGATAACATTTACTCCCCAGGCAAACTCCACCAGGGAACTAAATAGCCCTGAAATGCCTCAATTTACTGCCTTATGCAAAGAGATTGTGCCAGGCACTCCAGCTTTACCAGAGCAAATAAACCTGTAGAAGCATTCCCTGTTAATATTAGCCCAACCTTACAAAATCACCATCTGGAGTACCATTAAATGCTGAGTATATACAAGGTATAGGAATTTATAACTCTCTGGTAATTCAGGCGCAGGGGTCAGCTCAGTACTTTGACCAGGTATGCACATGTGCAATAAAAGCTTTTAAGAAACTTCCAAGCAAACATGACAAGCCATTATCAAAGTTAATACAAAAGGCTAATGAATCTTTTTCAGTTTGTTGCTAGGTGCACAGAGTCAGTGGAACGCTTAGTTCAAACCCCACCCTACTAAAATGGAGAAAAGTTTTCTCATTGGCTACAAAAATCTACAAACTGTGCATTCAATTACATGCTACAGAACCTAACCTTATTGTTATTTCCTTTTCAAAAATTCTATTAGGAGGTTTAAAATTGAACAATGCAGAAAAATGGATTTAAGACTTCCTTTTTTCTCCTGCTGTTTTATAAATATCAACTTTCCAGGACTTGTTTTCTCCTTGATTTCTATATTTTATGAGCTCATGAATTTTTTGAACAGTTCGAATTTTTATTCAACTCGAGTTAATTTTTTAAAATGTCTGTTACATTGCAATGGAGATTCATCTGTATGAAAATACAATGCCTTTTTATTCTTGGATTATCTGTGTTTCCATTTGTCTTTGTTGTGTGTTCAATTAATCATGTACATGATAAAAAAATTTAATATAAACAAAAAGCATGCAAATTACAATTCAAAAATATCTAATTCACATGAATTAAAAAGGTTCAATTTAAATGCGGTAAACAAATAAATATAAAATGTCTTAACATTGATTAACTCACAGGTTTTTTTTAGATGATAACACTACTGTTTGTTGTGAAATGCCAAATCCCTTTTGTTTCTAGGATTTTTCTTCAACAAGGAACAGAGGATAAATATGCTTACCTAATATTTTGATTCTTACAGGAAAAATAAGTAAATTGGATTTAATGTATAAGGGATTAATTTACAAAGTTAAATGTTAACTGTAAGTAAAATCTGATACTTTTAACTCCTTAAATTCCAGGACCACATGCTTCAAGTATGTGGACATTGAACATTGCTGGTGTTTGCATGGATTGGTAAATAAAAGGGTTTAAAATTTGCTTTATGTTTTCATTAAAAACAAGGTTACTAAGTAAAATCCTAACAGGTACCATTCTATATACAAAGGGATCCAAAGGTTTCAACTGTGATTCAATTAAAGTACTATAAATAACAAAATATTTCATCTTATTAAAATAGAGTAATTTGTCTAAACTCATAAATTTCATAAGGGTTGCTTCAAAATATGAATAAACAATGTTAGCAGATAGGAAAGGAAAAATAAAAAGTTCTAGTCAAGGAAATATATTTGGTAGAAGAAAGAAAAAATGTTTCTAGGTTGGAAAGTCTGTGATGAAATACATGAGGGTCTGAGTAAGTGTTAAGAAAGTCTGGGTGTAAGTAAAGGGCAAATTTCAACAAGTTTGTGTGTAACTGGATTGGTTATATGTGTGTGAGATGATCAATTAAAAGCTAATTCGAGGTTTTTCCCTAAGGTCAAATATTAATGGGCTAATATAAACTAAAATGTAATTCATATATTAAAATGACAAGGATTTCTTTAAAAACACTAATTTACTCTTAATGTTATGACTGTTAAATTTTATCCTTTAGAACAATTAGTATTAAAAATTGAGGTTTATACAATTATGATCAAACAACAACTGTTAGAGTATTGTACTATGTTACAGAGCCTGATTTTTCCCTAAAAACAAAATTTGGTTAACATCTAAATAATTGTGTTATTACTCTTCTTTGTATACTAAATGTGTTCATATTTTCCAGGTGTAGCAAGTCCTTTGAACAGAAAGTTTAAAAGAATATCATTGACAAATTGCTGTTCTCCAGACTAAGTTTATCTGTAATGGTAATTTTAACCTTATAAGAATAATAAAAATTTATTGCAGCTTAACTTATATCACCTAAAATAATATTATCAGTAAGGTATATGGTGTCTTTTTATACTTAAGATTTTAAAGCATATAATTTTTAAAGAAAGAAAAGAACCAAAACTATTTAGAAGTTCATATTATAAAATATAAAAACATTTTGCTACTTTGGCAAACAAAAGAGGAGTTAAAGGTTCTCTCAACCTTTCTTTAATTTATATTTTAGACATAATGATATATAATGTCAACTAATGCTTATGTAAAAACTGAAAGCAATATATGCAAACTTTATAAGATGACTTTTAATAAAGAGTGTAAAAGGTGACAGCAGAGGATAGAACAACAAGATTGGGAATCTCTGAGGACCTCTTGGCTGTAAGAATGTTCCTATGCGAAGACACAGGATAACTAGCTATTGTGGCCATGCCCTGCATAAGGAGGCATTATGCAAAAGTCCTATCAACTCTGACCTTAAAGTCAGGCATGCTGCTCCTAAGCAAAATTATTTTGCTAGACAACAGCGATATTTCAACAGTTCCATTTCTCTGTTTCCTGCCCACCTTATAGTAACTCTAAACAATAGACTTTCTTAAGAGCTATACAAAGCTCCTAACATTGCACTTTGCAACTGTAACTTTCCTGAATATAGAAAATAATGATTACTTGGTCTTTAACCTGCTAATAAACCATATATAGGTAAAGATTGTTAGCATAACTTTTTAGATGTACATTGCCATCAGAGATCAGAGTTCCATCTGATCCCAACTTAATCTTCAGAATCTGTATTTTTAAATCTTTATTTTCCAGTCCTTCTTTGCCCCTCACTGGACCTCCAAGCTTGATCATGCTGGTTATGGCAAAAGAGATGAAAATTAACTTCATATTTAAAATGCTTTGTCTAAAATCTGTAAAGAGCCCTGCCTCACCTAAGTTAAGGCTCCACCTCCCACCTTACTTTGCATCAGAATGGTTCCAAAGTAAGCCAAACTTTAATGCCACCCCCAACTCCACTGCCGCTAGTTTGGTGGAGGGGCCCACTAACTAACACATGGCATGGTCCACACCCATTGCTAACCCAGGGCAGAGGATTTGCTTGTGTCTTTCCAGAAGCTGCAGAAAAGTCCCTGTGGGTATCAGTCAGGAACATTCATCCTCATGTCCAGGTCCCTGACTCATCAGATGGAGAATTTGTCGCTGAATGACCAGTGCCCTCAAGGAGGTGGACCACATCATCCTCAGAGAATGAGACACCGCTGCTGTGTGCAAAACATCACATGGGGAGACATCAAAAACCTCGAGGATCAAGCAGCAACCATGGTTCCAGAAGCGAATCCAGGAGCCAGGACTCTATTTCTTTTAATGTGTGCTATTATTATTGCTAATTCAAATATTGCCCATGCCATGCACGCTCCTTTAGATGCTCGCATTCAATATAACATATGGGTTCGTTTGGCAGAAGTAGTAAATACTTCTGAGATTTGTCTTCATCAGGATGTCCATATAGGTATGATACTAGGCTCATGCCTTCTCCCAGCCTGTCATTCAGCACAGGAAATAGCTAATATGACTATATTTTCCAAAATTAAGAAGAACATCTCCTATAAGGATTCATAGGATTGGGGTCATCTCCAGTCCGCAAAACCTGCTAATGCAATGGAGTTACTAACTCCCACTGTCACCTTCAATAGTAATGACACCTGTGCAGAAATTCAAAATTGTAAAACCAACTGTAAATCTTTTGGCAATCCTTCCTTTAACTGTACTAATATTGAGCCAATTAGTTATGCAAATGCACATATTTCTTTGCCAACTGGCTGGTTTTTCTCTTGTGGGTCATATACTCTCAATTATATTCCAGCATACATGGTCCATGGCACTCACTGTTGTCTTAGCCGATTAACTGTTTTTCTTCCTTCTCATGATGAGCTTGTCAACTACCATCCTGCAAAGAAGAGTTCACAAGAGATCTATACAGCTTGAAGAAGATTGTGATGACTCGGTACGTCTCATGTCCAAGGCAGAGTATACTGCCTTGATATTTTCCCTTGTAGGCATCCCAGGCCTAGCAGTAGGAGCCTATAAGATGGTTGCAAAATTAGCTTGTTCTATGACAAAAAATATTAACTACACATCTACTGCCATAGCTTTATTGAATGTTGAGCAAAAACAACATAGACAAACTATTCTCGATAATAGAGCAGCAATTGATTATTTGCTATGGTTACATTGCAAAAGCTGCAAGGAAGTAAAAAATATGTGTTGTTTTAATCTCAGTGATAACAGTGATTCAATTGCACAAGAACTCACTCACCTTAAAGAAATAGTTGCTAACTTAAGACAATATGAAGGAGGTTCAGAATTATGGGATTGGTTAACCTCTTGACTACCAAATATCTCTTGGTTGAAAAGTCTGTTCATTAGTGGAATGCTTAGTATACTTCTGTCATTTATTTGCCTCTGGATGTCAATGCATTTATAATCTTTTCAAAAGACAGCTGCTAGAACATAAACAGCAGCAACAGTTAGTGGCTAAAGCCCTATCAGCATCTATTAGAGGAGAAAAGGGGAACCCACAAGCATTTGTAGCTGCCCTCACTAATCAATAATATGATTGTTAAGTTTACTACTGAACTGTTATCACCTTACTAATGAAATTCCCTTTATATATCGTTTCACTGTTGAATTGTTACCACTTTACTAATGAAGTCACTGTATTGTTGTACTACTGAAATTTTAAGATTGTATTAATGAAGTTTGCGTCATGCATTGCTATACTACTGTAACCTCATCTCTTGTTAAGCTGCCTAAGACTTTAAGATTGTTTTTCTTCCCTGCTGGAGTCCACCTCACCTACTGTGATGCCAGAGTTGCTGTTATTGAGCCATTCAAGGAGGAGCTCACAGTTTAAAAAAGAAAGGGGGGGGGGAAGATGTGGGAATGCAGAAAGAAGTTACTGGGGTATATGCTCTCAGGCTAAGGAAAGGTATAATCCTTGATTTGAATACTCAGGATTGTTCATGCTTGTGGAGAAAACTCCCAAGTGACCTGACCCACCGATGGCCATTGCCCCAGGTGAGCTTCACTCATTCTCCTCTCTCCCTCTGCCCTTTGGTAAACTGTGTGACTCCTAATTGGACCATCCTTACAGATTATCATGTTACACTATCTGTTCTTTGTTCCCAGACTCCCCTCGTCTATAAAAGTGCTGTAATTCCTTAATAAATTTGAGACTGGTCTGGAACTTGCTCTCCCGAGGGCGTTGGTTACCTTGTCAGCCTTACCCCCTCCAGAAGGGACAAAAACCCAAAGGTTGAGTTACAACACCAGTCTATGTCTTTTGATTAATGAGCTTAGGCCATTAAGATTCAGGGTTATTTTCAGGGTTTATTCAGGGTTATGATTTGTATTCCGCTCATTTGGCTTATTTTTGGTTTTTAACTTGACTTGCTTTCTCCTTTGATTGGCTTTTCCTTTAGGGTAGTTCCTCCCTTTGCTGACTTGCATTATTGTTTTTCATTTCCTCCTCATGAAATATTTTGCTGAGAATGTTCTCTAATGTAGGCTTTCTATTTGTAAATTCTTTTAACTTTTGTTTATCATGGGAAGATTTTATTTCATCATCAAATTTGAAGGTTAATTTTACTGGGTATAAGATTCTTGGTTGACATCCATGTTCTTTCAGAGCTTGAAATAAATTGTTCCAGGCCCTTCTAGCTTTTAGGGTCTGGACTAAGAAATCTGCAGATATCCATATTGGTTTCCCCTTATATGTAATCTAACCATTTTCTCTCACAGCCTTTAATATCCTATCTTTATTTTGTATGTTAGGCATTTTCATTATAATGTGCCTTGGTGTGAATGTGTTGTAATTTTGTGCATTTGGTGTTCTGTAGCCTCTTCTATTTGATTTTCCATTTCATTCTTTAGGTTTGGGAAATTTTCTGATATTATTGCATTAAACAGGTTGTTCAATCCTTTGATTTGTATCTCTGTGCCTTCCTGAATCCCAATAATTTGTAAATTTGGTCTTTTTATGATATCCTATAATTCTTGGAGCTTCTGTTCATGATTTCTTACCATCTTCTCATTTTGGTCTACTTTATTTTCAATATTAAATATTTTGTGTTCATTGTCCTCCATTCTGTCTTCCACCAGTTTGTTGGTTATGCTTTCTATTGAGTGTTTAATTTGACTTATCATTTCTTTCATTTCAAATATTTCTGGGTTTTTTTTTTTCAGCATCTCTCTTTATTGAAATTCTCTTTTTCTTCCTTCATTTGCTCTTTTAACTGTTTATTGGGGTGATCATACATTGATTGTATTTGCTCTCTTATCTCATCCTTTGCTTCATTAATCATTTTAATTATGTATATTCTGAACTCATTTTCTGTCATGTCTACTGCCATGCTCTCATTGGATTCTATCAAAATAGCATCTTGGTTTGTTAAGGACACTTTCTTCCCGTTTTTTCATTTGTTCCTATATCTTCCCCTCTAGCGGTGAAGATCTGAGGTATTGCAGCTTTCCCCCTGAAAGCTTATTGTGACCCTGCATGTTTCTAATACCTCTCCTTTGAGGGGGAGATCAATATTAGCAGTACCCAATACAAACAATATGCAGCCCTAAACAAGATAACTTCTATGAAGACATTAACAGAGGATGAGTTAGATCATTATCTACAGTATTGCCAATAGGCTTGCAGTGAGCTCTACAATTTCTAATGGTGGACAAAGAGGATGCAGACAGGTGTTGGATGTAATTGCTAATGGGATAAGAGGTGAGCATATAGAGGTACTAGATCAAGGGAACAGTGAGAGCAAAATCAAAAGAAGTTGGTCAATAGTATGAGAAAAGGGTGAAAGACACAGGAAACAGGTAAACAAAAGGAAAATAGAGAAAGTGAGAAAAATAAAGAAATAAAAACTTTAAAATTAAAACCAAAAATAATCTATGGTACAATAGTCATCCACCACTCAGACCTCCCAGTCTTCAGTATCCCTATGAGAGGGAGGTATCTTTCAAAGAGCCTTCATTCTCCCACAGGTGTCTCAGAAAGGGAGCCACCCCTCCCAAAGATGGTGGGCATAGCCCTCAGGGATAATTTAAGTTATCTGCACCAGCCTCCAAACACCCTGGGGAGCCCCTGGGGTGCCCAGGCTGGGAAGCAGCAGGTAGGCACGGGCAGTCTGGCAATGTCCTACTATCTATTTTGAAACTGTCAAACTTACTTCAAATATTCAAATTGGAATGGCAGTACTTTCATCTTCTAATTTCATTAATTGGTTCATTTTAATTTGCTATCCATTAGACATTTAAACCATAGTTAATTTTCTTTATTTGTATCCACTCTGATGGAAATGTTAGATAGTGATAGCTGTTGCTACCAACTCTCAAACACTTAACTTTTAGAGCAAAACATTCATTTGAGGGAGATTTTTGTGGTTAGAATGTGAGGTTAGAAGTAATGTCAGAAAATGTTAATATGTCCTTTTTAAGAAAATTTAAGGTTCCTAATTATCTTATTACCATAGTAATTCAAGAGAATAAGAAATATTTAACTGCAATCTTGAATTATAAAGTTGATATGTATCTGTCTTGATGTAAGTTAAATGAGCAGTTACCTGGAAGATTTCTTTTCAAATAAGTGGTTTAATCCACAATTTCATAACATAGCATCACTTCAATGTTTGCTTTACACTTGTTTATTCATTGTTAAGACAATAATAGGATGTATTTAAGAATTACTAAAATAGTTTATGTTTTGCTGATTGGAAAAATAAGTTTCTAGGGTATTTGAATGCTAGATTTTCTTTGTGTTTTCATCCACGGCAGCTATTAAAAAAAAAAAAAAAACAACAACTCAGTTTTCAGGTCTACTATTAGCTCCCTCTCATAGGGAGTCGCCATACCTCACATTTCAAAGTCTATTCTATAGATCAGTAACATACTGACATTGCAATTTACTACGCAGCAAAAATGTTTCTGGAAGAAAACATTATAATATCTATTTACCTTTGTATAAAAATTGCTTATGTTACTCTGCTTTTAACATTTGTCCTTGAATAAAGTGCATAAGTATGTATATGACCTCATAGTGAAAAATGCTGCTAGCCCAGGCACAAAGTATTAAAATTACTCTGTGAAGATTGGTGGATTGTTGGTTGTATTAAAGCTGTTATGCCTTTGTAGGGGGGGGGGCTGTACCTTGGTAACCTATGTTGGCCTCTGGTCTTTCATTCTATGTGCTTCAGGCCTCAGGCTCCTGGCTTTCTTTCATAGAATTGTTGGTCAGTCCTCCCAGGCTGTGCTTCAGAAGTGATAAGCTTTAAAACGTCAAAATTAGCACCAATCTTAACTGCTTGCAAATTCACATATTATTTTTTCCTCTATTTCTAAAAAGATGTAACTTTATATAATTTAATTAGCTGAAAATTTATAAATTTATATGTTATCTGTTTCCTTACCTATTCCTGCAATTTTGCATTCACTAATAGGAGGAAAGGAAGTAAATATCAGAATGAAGGATTATAGGAAATAAACTTCACAAATTTTCCATAGCATGCAACTCAGGATATGTTAAAGCAGAGGATGGTGGGCAATAGGGATTGGAATGTTCTAACATTCACTGGAGAAAAGTATGTAGTGCTGCCTGCCTCACTAATTCCTATTGGCTGAGAACATGAAGGAGAACCCAAGGCATGAAATGAAATTATATTCAGATGATACTACAGAGACTATCTGCATCCATTTATCCATTCATATATCCATTCATTTATATCTATTTGTCCATTTTTAAGGAAAATACTTTTGAAATAAATATAATTAAAACTTCATGTTCTAAAATTTAGCTCTAAGCAGCATATTCTTGCCAAAATACTTTGCAAATTCTACTTCCTTTCACTTTCTATCAATAATAATAGACATGTTTTCCTTCTGTATTCTTTATAGTTTGCTTAGTTTTGTTCTGTATGTTTACTTCCATTTGAAGGGCCAAAACAATAAAAATGAAAATGAGCAAGCATTTTCCTGATGGCCAGGAAATACAAAGTTTGATACTTTTCATATTTATTAGATATTGGCATGTGTGACTGATATATTTGTGGCATTGCTCATTAGGAGGTAGCTAAGATTTACTACTCATTCTTATTTGTGTGTTAATTTTTTGTTAAAATGTGTGTCATAAAGTGGACAAAATTAAGAATGGTCATTCATCTAATTAAAAAAAAGTTGTTCAGAATTTAAGAATTAATGTTATTCACTGCTTCTTAGTAAAATTTATCAATTTTAAAGGTTATACTTTAAAAGTGCCTTCCTTAAGCTTGTAAATAAGTACAGAGTCACATAAATTTCTTTAATTAATTTTCTTGCTTTTAAGGTGTTAGTGTCTGGGTCTCTCCACCCTCAGTTGTCAATGAGGCCCTTTCTTCACATCTGAGAGTAGCTCAGTATCTAGCTTTGTGTTCACTGTGTTCCTTGTTTTTGTTCTCTTCTTTAACAAGAATTCTCAAAGACATCAAAAGATCATATAGTAAGTACTTTGATGTAAAAAATTGCTAGTTTGTGTCAAACTCACCAAAGGGGCAACGGGCCCGGCGGGTAAAGCTCCCAGAGGCGACGGGTGGCAAAAGGAGTGCACTCACCAGAGTCAGACAAAAGTAGTAGCTTGATTTTATTGGAATGTGTGTCCCGGGCGAAATCTCCAGTCCCCTGGGGTGAAAGTCGGGGTGGGAGAGCCAGGAGAAATCGCACGTGGCTTTGTCTGCTCAGAGTTTTTATACAGAGGAAGGGGGTCAAGGGGTTCTGCCCAGGAAAAGGTGGACCCAAGGTGGACGTCAGGGTCAGCAGGTCTGCCTCATTGGTCACTTCTAGCACAGTGTGTTGCTAGGTGACCGTGCTCCCTCCCCCTGCAGCCGCCCAATACAACCTAACATTCCGACCTTTTTGGTGATATAGGGCACCGGAGTCTGTCTGGCTACTTCCTGCATGGTTGGGGGTGTCATGGGAAAAAAGATTTTGGGGTCTAGGTTGGTGGGGAGGCGGCTGTCAGGGTGCAGGAGCATTTGGTTGTATGGCATTCTGGCAACCTCACTCATGCAGCTCTGGGCAAATTCAGATGCAGGAGAGTTTTCTCAGTGAGTCCAGTTTCTCAGTCTGGTTTCATTGATGCATTAGTAGTATTCTTCCTCTAGGAATAGGCATGTTTCTCCTTTGTTTGCTGTCAGATCTAGTGTTCAGCGGTTCTGTAAGGAAACTTGGGCAACAGATGTTATTTGTCTCTGCAGGGATACCAGGATTTTGAACAGGCCAGATTATTTCAACTTCATTATATAGAAGCAATTGAGGAACTAAAGTGGAGGGCACACAGAAAGCGAAGGGCATATTGGGATCAATTTTTTTGTCAGAGTACCATTACATCAGAAGAAGAATCCTGGAGGAGCAAACGTGGGAGAAGAGACCTGTACGGTTTGGTTGCAAGGTGCTGAGTTAGAGAAAGTGTAACAGTCCACAAAGTTCTCTGAGGAGTTGTAATAAGGGGAACTCTCTCTAAAGGTGAATAGGGGTCCTGTGAGACTGTGAGGAAGTATTAAGGGGGGTACTCATAGGAATGGCTGTTAGCAGGGTCCAGTCCAAAGCTGCACAAAGAAAACAATCTGAGATGTTATTAACTCTGGAGAGATTGAGAAGTCAAAGACCTTGATGTATCAGAGTAAGACCTGAGAAAGGATTAGCATTAGGGTGAGTAGCTGCGTTGATCTGGCAGCTAGATTGGATTTCCTTTTCCTGCTCCTGGATGGTTAGGTGTAGCTGAGGAACCACCTGAATATAAACTTTTAGATTCTAAGTGAAGTCTTGGGACGGTTGGCTGTTGTCCCTGTGTAAACTTTACCATCAAGGATTGTGGTGGGTAGGGTGATATGGAGTCTTCAGGTGATGTTGAGGCTTCTGGAGATTAGTTGAACAGTCTGAGAGGTGAAGGCTGGACTCTCACATCTGACTGGATGGATGCAGGAAGTCTGAATCTGGGAATAATTTGCTCAAAGAGGATAGCAGGTGATGTCAGCAGTTTCCCTTGGAGTGGGGAAGGTTTCTATTCGGCCTGAAAAAGTATCAACCAAGGTAAGTAAGTAAGGGAGCTTTCTTGCATCTGAGTATATGGGTGAAATCAATCTGCCAGTATTTGCCTGGAAAACTGTTCACTGTCAGCTGTCATGACCTAAAGGACGTAGGATCCTCCCATGTGAAGGCAAAGAGGTAATACAAGTCAGGGTGAAGAGAAACTGTAAAGAACACATCTTTAAGACCTAGGACTGTGAAGTGAGTGGTTGAAGGGGGGATGTGAGAGAAAAGAATATAAGGGTTTAGGAACCACTGGGTGGATGAGAAGAGCTGCCTCATTAATTAGGCGAAGGTCCTGGACTAAATGATAAGCTCCTGAGGGTTTACATACTGGCAATATGGGGGTGTTACAGAGAGAGTCAGTAGGGATGAGGAGTCCTTGAGTAAGTAACTGATCTATGATGGGTTTAAGTTCTTCCCGGTGGGTACGGGAAATAGGGAACTGAGGACGTGAAGGAAACCTAGTATGAGGTTTTAGTTGGATACGGACTGGCTTATGGTGGGAAGCTATGACTGGCTTGGAAGTGTCCCAGACTTGGGGGTCAGCCGGGTCTGGGGGTAACAGTATGAAAGGTAGTGTAGGAGAGCGAGAGAATGTAAGAAAACAGAGTTAGAAGAAAGTGAGTAGTAATATGCTTGGGAAAAAGTTATAGGGTGGCTCCCAGAAGTTGGAGAACATCTCTGCCTAGGAGGGGGACTGGACAGTAAGGAATAACCAGGAAAAAGTGTGTGAAAGGATGTGCCCCTCAAGGGCACAGGCTAACAGCTGTTCTGTTTGGCAAGGAGGGTTTCCATCAATTCCCATAACTGAAACCTGGGAAGGAAATAAAGGCCCAGAGTGGGCAGGCAAAACAGAATAGGTATCTCCTGTGTCCCTGTGGTTGCCCTGGGCTCAGTGATCCTCGAGTTCAGGCTTCTTCAGTCTTCTTCAAATCCCAGGTGGTGAAGGCACCACCTGGCTGGTCACACCCCTGCGTAGAGGCGCTAGGGAGGGGCCAGCCCATAGGGTAGTCAGTTTTCCAGTGTGTCCTGCTTGTTTGCTTGTGGAGATGATTTGGTTGGGGTCATAGCTTGACCCTGGTGGAGAGGACAGCTGGTCCTCCTTTGGAGTTCTTGCTGGAACAGCGGGCCACAGATTAACTACCAGGGACTGGACTGGAGTGTCACCTTTTTCTGTAAATAAGCCTGCCTCTCGGGCACAGTGGTTTTTAAGGATGACACTAATGAAAAAATGGAGAATTCCAGGTGCCTATAGAAAGAAGGGATTAGAAAATAACAGGCTATGGTCTGCTTGTCAGTGATGTAGTTGTCCTCAAAGTCATTTCGTACTTGAACTTTTTTTTTAAACAATCTGATTGCATTTTGGACTGTGAATTCCCTAGAGAAAGGGTGGGGTGGGAGTGCAGCTTAATTTAAATAAAACACTGTAAAACAGAAAATTTTTTCAAGGTCACCAAATCAAGGCTGAGAAAGTTTTGCCTGAATCAGATTTAAATGAGGATACTGGTACCAACTCCCCATCCTTCCGGGATTCATGGCCTCCTCTCCTGTCCCCATATGACATTTAAGTTAAAACCTCAGGATCCTGAGAATTCAGTCTTCTCTGTGCTGCTACAGTGCCAGTTGATTGCTGTGTTCTGAGTGCTCCTCTAATTTGGGGTCATTACTTCTTTTCTTCCTGCAAACTCTGCCATATGGGAGGGCATGGAGGTTATTTCTCACGGGATCACCCAACATGCCTTTTATCAATATTTGAGAGATATGCATCTAAGAACTCCATGCCAACAAAATGTTCACTTTTGCTGAGTAATTGGTCCTTTATCTCAGACAGTATAAATATTTTAATTGATCCATGTTTTCCTTTTTCATTGCCCATAAGGAAGTCCAACTCTAATTTTTAAGACTTAAAAAAATGCATTTCTTTACTACAAAAATCTCCCCCTGTATTTTGAATATATCTTAAATTTTTTCTTTAAAGTTTATTTTATTGTATTAATATCTTGAGATATTTATATTTATAAATAACTTCAAGCGCTAAAATAAATACAGCATAGGGAAATAGATTAAAATGGTGACATTATATAGTAACAGAAATTTGAGTTTATTCAGGAATCATACTAAAATACCAATCTTGTCTTAATCCAGAAATTCTATTCACAAGGGTAGTAGAGAGAATAATTCCACTTTTATTTTTGAAAAAATTATTAACTCAGAATGTGATATGCCTCACAGCAAATCTGTGATTATAAAGACAAAAAGAATTCTAAATCCCTCATATTACCTACCAGATACAACCCAGGATCTATGTATATGTTTCAAGATTCATAATAACTAGTCCTCAAGTAAGAGAATCAATACCCAGTTGTCAAACATATGTTATTCTAACATCTACTTGTCTTTTGGCTTGCTATGTATTAGCTAATTGTTTTTATCTAGAGCAAAACCAAACTCCTCACCTGCTGATAGTAAGAGGTAGTTTTGCAGTTCCAAGCAAAGAGTTCAAGGAAGTTAAAACCTACTCTCAAAGAAGTTGGGATTTGGATGCTATTCCCCTTGATGTTAGTTTCAAAAGATGGCTCCCAGGTTCTTGGGAAAGACCCTCCTGGTTCATGAAGCAGACAAAAGGCCTATCTAATCCACAACAAAAGGTGGAAGCATTTCAAAGAGAGGACAGGGTACTTACAAACTGGGAAATCTCTTCCTATATTTCCAACAGAGAGAATTAAGCCCTTAATTTCCTTTACAAGTTCTTAGGAAGTAAATTAAAAGTAACAAATGATAATAAATACATGTCCTTCAGTTAAATCATCAGAGAATATCAGATTTCAGGTTGCTTTATTATAGTGTTACCTCATTAAAATACGTGATCCTTAAGGTGTTTGGAATGTTGGATACATTTGTCACTTACACTGAAGAACAGAATCAGTTAAATGGGCCACAGCCTGGCCTAGGCATGATCTAATCTATAGTTTAAATGAATGATATTAAGAGCCTGTGTTCTAGTTTCTCAGAGCAGAGACAAATGCTCTGTGGGCAGGCGATGAGGAAATAAAGCCCCCTCTCTTCTCCTGGCCACAGGACTGAATGTGCGAGCGGTGAGTAGGAGTCCTTGTGAAGCCAGAATTGAGGACAGGCAATTAGTGTAGAATAGGGAATCTGGTCAAATCAAGGAATGGAGGCCCATCAGAGTCTGGGAAGTTGGACACCATCCCTGGGAGATGGAATGTCAATGTCTCCAGAGCCCTTCTGGTCACCAAGGTTACCTGCCTAACTGCCCCTCCCAGAAAGTTGCAAGCAGGGAATTGCTAATTAATGCCCCCTGGGCCCCTACCTGAATCTCCTTTTAGCCCTTAACCTCCCATCTGCTGCTCACCTTTTTCCTATGTCACAGGCAACTCCTGGGCCTAGTCAAGTGGGCAGGAAAGAGAGATAAGTCGGGGGGAGAAAAAAAGAGATCCTAATCTATAAAAGATGTAGGGTGCACTTATATTTGGGACTCTAGAACATCAGCCATGGCCCCCTTCTCCCTCCTGGGAGAAGTCTGTACTATTACCTTTAAATGAAACCTGCTTCCTATGCTTGCCTTGGCATGCTTCTCTGGCATTACACTTCAACTCCTGAGGAAGCAGAACTCGTCACCTGTAAATGGCAGTATCACTTGGTTGACTGTTTTGTCATCCTTCTTGTTTCTCAATCCCTCTCCCACTTTGTTTGCCTCTTCTCAACTTGCTGTCTCTTGCAGTTGTCCAGGTCATATTCTGCTCATTCATCTCCAGTCTCCTCTTTCTTCTTTTATTCAATGTACATAGTACCTAAGTTTACCCCTTATTTTTTCTCTGTGTTAAATCTTTCTCAGTTTTTTACTGTGTATGTCTCTCAGCTCAGCATAAGGAAGTCAATCTGACTGGGAAAACAAGTGCTTGTGTGAATAACTGGAAAAAAAACCCTACAACCCTCCTACATCCATTTGTATTTCAACACTGAGGTTTCAGACACCAACAAAATCCCCAAGTTTTTTTTTTTTTATTTTGTAGTATAACAAACAAGAAAGACATTCAAATTGAGCATCAGGAGATATTTTCCATGCAGTGTTGTTCTTAAGAATATACCACAGCTGAATTTGGTGGATTGAACTGGAGTTAAGTTTGTCTAAGTTATGCTTGATCATTTTTTGCTAACTGGAAAGTGACTTTTAAACTTTCTTCAGAGTTTCTCTTTTCTTTTTTTTAATTTTTTTTTAGTTGTCAATGGACCTTTATTTTATTTTTTTATATGTGGAGCTGAGAATCGAACCCAATGCCTCACACATGTTAGGCAAGTGCTCTTCCACTGAGCTACAACCCCAGTCTAGGGTTTCTCTTTTCTATCAGTTTCATGATTGTTTTAATAGAGAAACATCACACCATTACAGGAGGAAGCCAAGTGGAACAGGCCCAGTTTTTAAGACTGGTTCTTGGTAAGTGATTCATCAGACACATACTAATAAAACAAGCAAAAGCATAGGGAAACACTTGAGGGCATTCTCCATATAAATTAAATGTAGTTCATTTTCTGTCAAAATTAATTTCATTGAAGAATAGGAAATACTACCCTCCAATTATACTTTGGAGCACACACATGGTAACTACTTTCCTCTAATTGTCTTTATCACTCATGATGGAAGTCATTTAGCCTAATCACCTCACAAACTATTACAAGTGAATATATTGCAAAGCAGAGAAAAGAGTATTCAAGGGTTAAAAAATGATTGTGTATAAAATGTTCTGTCTAAATCTGCATTCCCTATTGTTTTCATGAAAAAGACTCAGGATTGTCTTGTTTCCAAGGAAAGGTAAACACAGTTCTGAGCTTTTAGAGACATATCAGGAGGAAAGACATTACTTCCTTAACTATTAAAATACAGTGTGTTGTGTAAAGTACCTTGCCAACAGTGTGCTCTTCTCACCTTCAAGTGAGATCATGGAGAAATCTCTGCAGGCTAATGAAGGATGAAGGTCTCACTTTATTCATTCAACAACTTGTTTTTTTGTACATATTTGATACTCTGTAACACAAATCAACTGACTCAGTTTGCACTGCTTTATTAATTATAGAAGTAACTGAAATGTATACATTGAGCATCTTTCATCTACTTGGGAACATAACAATTTTGACATTCAAATCAAAGCTTGTGTTACGTGTGTTTTCTACTTACTGTCTTGCTTTTGACTCTCCTGAGCATCCTTTTAAAGGATCATCTTGAACTTAAATAAAAGAAGAAGTTTTCCATATATGTGCACTAATATATATCTATAAAACTTTTTTATGTGGTATTAGATATTTTATTTTAAAATGTGCAGTGTTTTTATTTTAATCTGACACGTTTTGTACAATTCAGTGAAAATTGTTCCATGCCTTCTCTCTACCTCTAATACAACTTTTACATCTATTAATGGTAACAACAGGATTAATAACCATGCTAGGAGCTCTTTATTAAGATCTTCTGTTGAGTCAGGCACATCAGCTAGAAATTTCTCTTTGTGTCCTTGAAGGTAGAGCTTTGAAGAAGATGTGACCTCTCTGTTCAGAGTCAAGAAAGCTATACTTAAGGAGATTAATTTATTCAAGAAAAGCAACTTGGGTAGAAAGGGGCCAGCCTGAATGTGGAGACATGATGGTTAATTTCAAGGCCATTATGTGGTTGTGTGTCCCAGGGACTAGAGCACCCTGAATGTACCTGGATGTTTTTCTTTCGGAGAAGAAGTATGTTTGAAGAAGCCAAACTAGGAAGAACACAAGTCACAGTGGATTAGTTGGGAGTGTGGGGAGGAGCGTTTGAACTTAAATACTATATTGTGAGTACAACATTCACTTCATTTTCTAGCATATTTAAAGGAAAAGAGAGAAGGTGTTCATAGGGAAACACTGATGTATCCCTCTTTCATTCATGCAGACAGGTGTTCAGTCTCTCCACACCAGTGCAACCCAGGTCACTGGAGAGTGAGTGGGTCATCTCCAACCCCTTTCAAGACCCTATGAATTCCTGTGCCCCACCTCTATCGCTCTTCTGCCTTTCAGAGAAAAATCAAAGATATAAAGACAATGTATTTCCTTGTGGAATTATTTGCACTAGGAAATCAGGGCATGAACAAAATCCCAACCCAAAAAGGAAATTAAGTCAATGATGAGACATTTACCTGATGAAAAATGCACATGGAAAGTATGTTTCCAGAAAACATCTCAAGGTAAAGGGTCAATGAGCAAGAATTAAAAATGTATTCTGAGTATATTCACAATTATGACAAAATTATATAGAAACATTAAATATCCATATATTTCTTAGTACATATGTATATATGCAAAACCAGAAGAAATTTTGAAAAGAAAATGAAATGACAATTTGTGGTAGAATTACAAGTTTGTCCAAAAAAAATTTCTATATTTCCTACTTAATCCAGTCACAGCAAGGATCACTTACCAAGAACAAAATTAAGGGGATTTTAAAAGTCAATCATATTGAAATATTGATTTTATATTATTAAATTGACAGCATTACTAGGGTTCTTTTTTGTATTTTTCAGCTTTAAAATACATTTCAGTTTCTATAAACTGCAAACAAAATTAAGTCCTTTTAATAATTTTCATTAGCCTATTAAAATGGAAGTTGTTTTTACTTACAATATCCAAGTCACAGTTGATGATACAGAGATAACTTTGGAGAAAGATCTCATCAAAATATGTTCTTTAATTGAAACATATACATTATGCATAATAATGGGGTATAATGTAATATTTGATTTGTGGAGATATTGCATGATGTTTAAGTCAGTTCGTACATATTTATATCATTGTGTTTATGATTTCTTTGTGAAACAATTTCCATAATCCTTTCCTCTATCTTTTTCTCCATATGTTTATTGGCGCATTATAGTTGTACACAATGGTAGCACTTGCCATTACGTATTTGTTCATGCAAGCAATATGTATACAGTAGGACTTGGCAATATCATTTCCCAGTGTTTCCACTTCCCCTTCCCTCCCTTCTTGCCCAGGTTATTTTCCTCTATTAATTTATCAACCTTTGATTTTCTTGAGGCCCCTTCCCACCTTTCTTTTCCTTTTTCTTCTCTAGCTTCTACATTTAGTTTAAACATTCAACCCTTGACCTTCTGAGTTGTACTTATTTCTCTCCACATAATGGTCTCAAGTTCTGTTCATATTCCTGCAAATGACATAATATCATTTTTCTTTATGTCTGAATAAAACTCCATTGTGCCTATATACCATATTTGTTTTATTCCTTCATCCACTGAGGGACAGCTAGGCTGGTTCCATAGTTTGGCTCTTGTGAATTGTGCTGCTATAAACATGGCTATGCATCTATCAATATTTGTATGATGAATGTAATTCTTCAGATAAATACTGAGGAGTGGTATAGCTGGAACATACAGTGGTTCCATATCTAGTCTTCTGACAAAACTCCATACTGATTTCCATAGTGGATTGTACTAATTTACACTCTCAGCAACAGTGCAAAATGTTCCTTTTTCTCCACATCCTCTTTGGCATGGATTACTCTTTGTTTCCTTGATGGCTACTATTCTGACAGGGAATGAGATGAACTCTCAGGGTAGTTTCGATATGTAGTTCCATAATTGCTAATGATGTTAAATATATTTTCATATTTTGCTAGTCATTTGTAATTTTTCTTATAAGAAGTGTCTATTTAGTTTGTGTGCCTATAGGGATTTTTGGTGTCAATTTAGTGAGTTGTTTATATATTCTGGATATTAATCCTTTGTCAGAGAGTAGCTAGAAAAGATTTGCTCCAATTTTGTAGACTTTCTTTTTACGTTCTTAGTTGTTTCCTTTGCTGTGCAGAAGAGTTTTTAATTTGATGACATCCCATTTATTGACTCTTAGCATTATTTCCTGAGCTTTAGGTGTTCAATTGAGAAACTCCTTGCCTGTGCCCATATGTTGGAGTGTTTACTTCATGTTTTCTTTCAGGAGTTGTATAGTCTTTGGTCTCATTTCTAAGTCTTTGATTCAGTTTGAGTTGATTTTTGCAGAGAGTGAGGTAAGGGTCTAGTTTCTTTCTTCTATATACACATAACCAGTGGTCCTGGCACCATTTGTTTAAAAGGGTATCTCTTCTCCAGTATAAGTTTTAGGAACTTTTGTCAAGGACCAGATGATTGTGTCTGAATGGGTTTGGCTCTGTGTCTTCTATTCCATACCATTCATTGTGCATCTGTTTTTGTGCCAGTACCATGCAGTTTTTGTTACTATAGCTCTGTAGTATATTTGGAAGTCAAGTATTGTGATGTCTCTAGCATTGCTGTTTTGGCTCAGAATTGCTTTGGCTTATTCTCAGTCTTTATTCTTCTAAATTAAATTTTTTTCATCTTTGAACAATGTCATTGATATTTGATGGGGATTACATTGAATCTGTATTTGATTTTGGTGGTATGGCTATTTGAACAACATTCGTTCTTCCTATCCATGAATATAAGAAGTCTGTCCTACTTCTGAGGTCTTCTCCAATTTCTTTCCCCATCATGTTCTATAGTTTTTATTCTAGACAACTTTCACCTCCTTGTTTACATTTCAAAGGCTTTCTCTGTATGTATTGAGATGCCTAAGTAATTTTTGTTCTTAATTCTATTGATGTGGGCAATTACATTCATTGGTTTGTATATATTAAACCCTCCTTGCATCCCTGGGATAAAACCAATTTTGTCACTGTTTTCAATCCTCTTGGTATGTTGTTGAATAGGATTTGCTAATATTTTATTAAGGGTTTTCGTAAGTTCATTAGATATGTTGGCCTGGAGTTTTTTCCCTTGATATGTCCTTATTTGTTTTTGGTATTAGTTTGATACTGGCTTTACACAATGAATTTCAAAGTTGTTTATCCCTCTCTATTTCATGCAATAATTAGAAAAGCATTGGCATTAAGTTGTCCTTTAAAGGTCTCATAGGATTTAATTAAAAATTCATCTGGTCTTGGCCTTTTCTTTTTTTGGAAAGCTTTGAATTACTGCTTCTATCTCATTACTAATTTTTGTTCTCTTTATGTTTTCCATGTCTTGTTTTCAACTTTAGAAGGTCTTGGATGTCTAGAAATATATCCATTCTACATTTTCAAATTTATTGAAGCATAAGTTTTCAAAACAGTCCCTAATGATCCTCTGGATTTCTGTGATGTGTATGATGATTTTTCCTTTTCACTACTAATTTTATTAATTTGGGTACTCTCTATTTTTCTTTTGGTTGGTTTGTCTAGGGGCTTATCAATCTTGTTTATCTTTTCAAAGAATCAACTCTTCCTTTCATTAATCCTTCATAATAGTTTTTATTCCCAATTTCATTGGTTACAATTCTGATCTTGATTATTTCCTTCCTTCCTGTGGTTTTGTAATTGGTTTGTTCTCCCCTCCCCCACCACCCAAGGTCTTTGGTGCATCCTTATGTTTTCTATTTGGAATCAGTCAGATTTTCTTTTGTAGGTACCCATAGCTACAAACTTTCCACTTAGAACTGTCTTCATAGTGTCCCAGAGGATCTAGTATGTTGTATCATTTTTCTCATTTGATTCCAAGAATTTTTGAAGTAATCCCTGATTTCATCTAACACACATTCATCATTCCAAAGTGCATTGTTCAACCCCTATTTGCTTCCATAGAGACTTTTTGTTCAGTATTGATTTCTAATTTCATTCTGTTATGACATGAAAAGATGCAAGGAATTGTGACAATTTTTTATATTTGCTGAGTCACTTTGTTATATGGCCTACTTTGGAGAGGGTTCCATGAACTGCTAAGAAGAAAGTGTATTTGACTATTGTTGGGTGAAATATCTTATGTGTCTCTTAAGTCCATTTGTTTGATAATGTTTTTTCAGATTCAAGAGTATTTATTGAGTATATGTCTGGACAAGCTATTGTTGAGAAAGGTGTGTTGAAATCACCCAGTGTTGTTGTACTGGGGTCTGTCTGAGGCTATAATTTGAGTAGAGTCTGTTTTGTGTAATAGTGAGCACCAACTTTTCGGACATAACCATTTACTATTATTATATCTTCTTGTTGGATTATTTCCTTTGCCAGTATGAAGTGATCTTCTTTGTCTCTTCTGATTAATATTAGTTTGAATTCTGCTTTGTTGAACATGGCAGTATCTACTCCTGCTTGTTTTCAAGGTCCACCCACCTGGCATATCAATTCCCACCATTTTGCTTTCAGTCTGTGACTGTCTTTCTGTAAGGTGATACTCTTACAACAAACATATAATGGCTCTTGTTTTTAAACTCATTCTGTCAGACTATGTTTTATTATTATTGTTGATGTTTTTAAGCTCTTCTTAGTTCTGAAACACTACCAGGATACACCTTGACATAATCACAAAAGCATGGATCTCATTCCACTCAGATTCAGTCCCCAGCACTTTCCCCTCCACCCCTGCTCCACTCCCTCCACTCCACCCATCCCTCTGCAATCCATTTACAGTTTCACTTTTTAAAAAAAAAAAAAACTTAGTGTCCTATGGATACACTTGACACCAGGACCCGCTATGCCACATGCAAGCATGTTCACACAAAAGTCTGTTGAGATTCATTTCACTGTTCTTCCCTTTTCCAGTCCATTCTTCTTATTACTCAATCCCTTCATCTACTCTACTCATCTTTCCTCTGTTTTGACGAAATTTTCTCTCCCTCATTTACTCTCTCTCTCTCCATCTCTTCCCCCTCTCTCTCCCTCCATCCCTCTCTTTCTTATTTTTTTCATTTTTTAAAATTCCACCACCTTATGGAGTCACCATGTCCCCACTAACCCCCTCCTCAGTACATATATTAAAAATTTAAATTCAGCATACTACAGTGATAAAGGTCCATGGATATTTGTAGTACCAGAATTCACAATACTCCAGCTATGGAACAAACAGGTGAATGGATTAAAAAATGTGCTCCACATACACAATGGAGTATTACTCAGCCATCAGGAAGAATGACAATATAGTATTTGCTGGTAAACAGATGGCACTGGAGACTATCATGCTAAGTGACATAAGCCAGTCCCCAAAAGTCAAAGTTCCAGTGTTCTCTCTTCTATACAGAAGGTAATCCAATCCTTGTTTTTTTAATTGGAGAGGTGAGAACATTTACATTCATCATTACTATTGAGAGATGCTTATTAATTAATTCCTGCCATTTTGATATATTTCTAATGCTTAATTGTGTTTTTTTTTTCTCATTTTCTTAGCTACTCTTCAAGTGAGATGTAATCATTTGTGAGATCTGTATTTTTTTCAATTTATTCTGTGCGCAGTCTTTCTTTAAGGAAGTTCAGTAGTGCCAGATTGATATTAACAAATCCTTTTAGTTTCTGCTAATCTTAGTAAGTTCATTGTTAACCCACTTGTATGCTTCTTTTCTCAAAAGTGGATGCATCGCATGTACTTGGCATATTCTGTGTTTCAGGTGCTATTTGTGTATATTTTCTAAATCTTATTTTTGTGAACTCAGGCACTGGAGGACACCTCCTCACATTCATTGATAGCATGTGACCCATCTGGATTTAGAAAACAAGAATTTTTCTCTTTTATTTTGGTCATATGAATACAGGTACAGAAAAATTGTCTTGTTTACGTTCTAATGCTGTTGATATATGTGAACAGCCCATGTTTCATTTGCCCTCCATCATTTTTCCTCTAAGAAAACATCTAACATTTTTTAATAACCAAAACTTGCTTTGGTAAATGTGGTTTATTTGCCATCCTCTTGTACTGTGAAGCTCTATCTATCCTGAGACTGTTGATTTCTTTGTCTTCCTTACTATGAAAGGTCTATGTCTTCTATATTCCTGATTATCTTAATTCCTTTCCTGGGAACTCTTCAGTGCATTCAGCATTTTCCTCTCCTCAGGAACTGAGCTGACATTAGTACCCTGTCTTAATGAACACACTTCTTAAGGCTTGGCTCAGCCACAGGGGAGTCTACTGCCTCACCCACCAAAAGCTCTTTGAAATGGGAAAGTATTTGATTGAGAGGCAAGGGAGCCCTATAAGACTCAGTCCTGGGGTGGCCAGGTGAGGAGACTTGAGAGACTGAATAGGTGATTACACCAGGAACCTGGGACCTGGAAGGTCAGAGTCCTGAGTTTGGACTGTGTAGGGCTTACAGGGCCTTCTTTTCAGATAATTGCTGCACCCACCAACTAAGAGACATCAAAGACCCAGCCAGACTGCCGTGCTGAGTGTCAGGCCAAGCTTTGGGAGTGTATTGAATTAATCTTCTGGAGTGCATTTCTGCCCTGAAAACCTCGCATCCATGCTAGCTCCTATTGGGAATCCTGGCAGCTGTGAGCTATTCCAACTGGCTTCAAACCAATCTATTCCTGTTCGAGTTGGTCATGTGGAAACTAATACAAAAGTAACAGGAGGGGGTGAATAATCCCAGGCTTCTCTGCTGTATCTAAGGGGTGCAAAGACAAAGATGTTACAAATGTCATAGTGAATGAACACACATTTTTATCTGCAGGATTGATGAATCAGCAGCAATACTTGAATTTTTCATATTTATGTATTATATATACATATATATGTATTTTGTATTTGTGGAATATATATATACATATGTATGTATATATATGTATTATACATATATGTCTCCTCTTCTTTTAAGACTCAAGTTTGTTTTTTTCTTCTTTCTTTACAACTGTAGTTTTCATTTTCTATCTATCCCGATTTCTTAATATTGTCTTTCTGTATTTTCTTATATTTATTTTGCTTCCCCTCACCTTTTCCTCTCTTCATTTTATTTGAATCATTTATTGACTTTTTAGTTTATTCTATATTAATTTTGCCTTTCCCATTTTTATGGATGCCGGTATGAAAGTTGCAAATTTTGCATAGTTTGTACTTTATTTCTGTATTGGATATACCTTTATTTTTTCTTTTTAGTATTACTTCTTTTCATCTTTTACACTTATGAGAAATCATGCCTGACACTTCAAGCACTTTGTGTGCATGCTCTGACACTGAATTAACCTCCCAGGTTGGCTAAAGGAGACTGCACATTACCATGACCCAGTCCCACTCAAAACTAGGTGGACACTTCAAATGGAAGAAAAAGAAGAAGAAAAAGAAAAACCTAGGCGATGACCCAACCAACAAGTAAACATGGTTGGAGGTGTGGTTTTGAATATTCTGTCCAATCACTACAACAGGGAAAAATGACATGAATGAAATATTAAAGTTTATAGCATCAAGACAACATGAGGCTGCACCATACCACCAGGAGCACATCAGGAAAAGATTCAGAGAGAGGAAAAGGAAATTTTTTCCAACCACTTAGAATTGCAAGCCATTCCAAAAAGTTTATTTAAAAGAAAAAATGAACTATCTTACCATGGGACACTGTCCAAGAGATTCAGGTACTTTCTAGAAGCACTGGCCTCTACTCATCTCTCTCTTTTCCTCTTATCAACCTGAATCAAAAGTATGGACTTTGGCTTCAGGTCTCTAAATATATAATAGTGGTAACTTGTTCATACATTTTCCATCATTTGAGTCAATTGGAATTTGAAATTCATACATTCATTTATGTGCTAAAGAATAATATAACAAAAAGATGGAAAGATCATTGATTGATTTTGTGCCTTTACAACATAGGTTCCAATGTAACTTTAACATTTCTTAAAATGTACAAATGGGCAAAAGTTCATGGATTGATGCTGAGGTCAAAACTTCTGACTGTACATGAGGATCTCTGTAAATTTTTACACTCAGACTCTTTAATATTGAGATGGTAACTGTTTTTTTTTTAAATGAGTATATCTCCCTCTAACTGTAGCCTTGCCTGTTTTTCTCTTAGCAAATGCTTATTGCTATAAAATATCCCATGTTTATCATAGATCCTCTGACACAGAAAATAAATTGAAATTAAAGTATGTTTTGAAATTTAGAAACTGTTATGATGAAATGGAATTCTATAAGCTCTGGATTGATACTTAATGTGGCCCATTGTAAATTAAACAGGGCCTAAAGATTGAAGTTTATTTTATAAAACCTAATTAAAGGGCAATGACTTCCTCTTCTTCATTTAATAGCCCAAATTATTCCCTATTCCAAATTTAAGAAAAAAAAACACAAAACAAACAAGTATACACAATGATGCATTTCTCTCTCTTTTTTTTAATTTACTTATTGATTCATTGAACACAGATGGAGTACAGCTATTGTTTCTCTGGTTGTACACAAAGTGCACTGTGTCCTTCAAAGGTGGAGCAAACTGCAGCTGGGAGACTGTGAAACAGAATTTGCACAGAACATGAAAAATTTTATAGGAGCAAAATACTCACCAGTGGTCAATTAAATACAATCATTAGTTTTAGGAATATTAAAAATTAGCTTGTGAGTCTTAATAAATGGCAGCAATGTTAAAGTTATAGAAATGCATCATTTGTAGGTAAATGATTTTTACCTCCTATAAAAATTTCATGTTCTGTGCAAATTCTGTTTCACAGTCTCCCAGCTGCAGTTTGCTCTACCTTTGAAGGACACAGTGCACCTTTCCAGGCTGCCAGGGAGTTATCAGCTTTGTCATCACACATGATCTTTGAAGACATGATCTTAACAATCATGTCTCGGACATGATTCCCTGTTTCTAAGAGCACCATGATGACATTGCATTGAGGACTTCTTCCTCCTCCTCTAAGGAGATTCATTTAATACATGTATTAAAGACATGTATCCCAAGATCCTGTCTGAAGCTAAAAAAAAGATTAAGGGGCTGGGACAGAAGCTTAGAAGTAGAGTTCCCCTGGGTTTAGTCTCCAGTACTCCCCCAGAAAGCAAATGAATACACACATTAATACATTAATTAGTTAAACAAAATAGTGAAATAGTATGTGAGATGACATCAATTTTTACGGAGAACGTGGCAAAGGAAAGGGGATGATGTATGCTCGATTTGGAGGATCACTGCTTCATATCGTGTCCTTAGGGCAGACTTCTTTGAGGGGGTTATATGAGGAGAGTTTGGATAACAGTGATCAGTGAACTACAGGGAGAGTTGTGAATGGCATTTTTCAAACAAAGGCAGCATGAGGGAGTGCCCAGGGTGACTGAGGACAGCAAGAAAGCTAGTGTGACTGTAACACAAAAAGTAAAGGAGGAAATGTCAAAGTTTGTGAAGAGCACAATGTTATGGCCTAGGGACTTGGGGGCATTATAGGGAGCATTACTTTTGCTAAGAATGAGGTGGGAAAACCTTGGAGGTCTGCATTGCAGAGAAATAACATCCTACCAATTTAAAATGATTAATTAGGCTACCATATGAAGAATAAGCTGAGAGGAAGGGGCTTAGAGTAGAATTGCAAAAGAGAGAAATGAGCTAGAACACTGTGCAACAATCCAGGAAGGAGACCACGGTGGCTTGGTTAACAGTGGTGGTTAGTGCTGCACATCCTACAGATCATTTGAGTCAGCATTTACTTTGAATGTACAGCATTTTGACTGTAGTACCATCAGGCTTTGTTTGAATACAATACACAAATGATGTCTCCATCCAGGTTCATGACCTGGACTTGAAGGTTCATAAATATCTCTTTAAAATGTTCTCACAAATTCCATGAACTACAAGTCTTGTTTGACAAAACTCACAAAATCCCTGAATCAGTTTCTTCCTCAAATTTGATCCCAAACCCCTGAAGTATGTATGGTGATTAGTAAACTCTTCTGTTGCTCTCCAAAATCACCAGTGGTGTCAGAAGAGAGTTGAATCCCTTGGGGAATGGCTGTCACATGGTCTGTAATTTCTCCTCTAAGCCCATCCTTATCGCTGACTTACATGGTGGCCACTCTGAAGAGCTCAGCCACATTGACAGTCTCCCTGGACGCTCTGCAAAGGGAGCTACCCCAAGTCCTCACCCACTTGAAATTCTATACACTTACTCCTTCAGCTATCCACTGGTGGATATTTATCCTGTATTTTACAGAAATTATTATCATAGATTATCAGAAAGGTAATAATATCTAGAAAAGTACCTGGGGTTCTTCCTTTGGTTTGGTTGTAGAAGTCTGCTTGAGTTGCATCTTCTGTTTTTCATAATCAGATTCAATATCCCCACTCAGGGCTGAGATTGAGTTGATGATAAAGGGACCACCTTCTTGAATGGAAAGGAGACCTGAAAGGAATTTTTCATTTTAAATTTTTTAAAATTTTTTATTTGTTATAATTAGTTGTACATGACAGGAGAATGCACTCATACATTTTGATAAATCATGCATAAATGCAGTGTAATTTCTCATTTTTCTGATTGTACATATTGTAGGATCACATCAGTCATGCATCATATATGTACATGAGGTAATAATGTCTATTTCACTCTAATATCTTTCCTACCCCCATAGCCCTTCCACTCCCTTCACTCCTCTCTTCCTAAGCTAAACTCCCTTCTTTCCTAGTCCACCCCTTATTGTGATTAAGCATCTGCATATCAGAGAAAACTTTCGGCCTTTGGTTTTTAGGGGGGGTTTGGCTTATTTTGCTTAACATGATATTCTCCAACCTCATTTGGAGCTCCTAATTCTGGTTTGCAACTGGAATCATCTAATTTGATCAACACAACTGAGAGGAAACCTGAATAAACCCTCTAAATTCACTTAACCAATTGATAAAATGTTACTAATTTTTCAAGATCACATAGCAAAACAACACATTCCCACTAGCCTTACTCTAGATAACACATCTGACATTTAGGTTAACACGTTACCCGTTGCATGTTTTTCAGGAACTTGGATTTACTCAAATATGTTGAATCACTCTCCCTTCCCTGGGACCTGCACAGTGTGTGAGAGGAAGCCCTACCTGCTAGGAAGACACCACTTGATAATTGCTCAGAAATTCAGGTTTGCTAAAGCGAGCAGGATGGGCATTTTATTAGAAATCTGAAAGAGAAAATATTCCAAATATCCAGAGCAAGGAGAATACTTTTTCTTTCTACTTCCTCTGGTAAGTAGAGCCTACTGACTGCAGCTGCACTGCCCTGAGAGGTGGGGAGAGAAGCCCACAGAAGGCAGGAACTGATGCCTCCCTGCCTTTCCCTGGGTTGTTTGATTTTTCTTCTTCTTCTCTCTTTTTCTTTGTTGTCAAGTGTTGCTCAGAGTTCGTGCTTAACAGAGCCCTTATAAAATAACCTCTTCACAACATCCTGCTTTAAGGAAAAGACTAATTTCAGGCAAGAAAGAACCAGCAATCTTAGCTGCACTTCACTCTAGCCACTTTCTGAGAATGGGCGGGCCCAATCCACAGACCTTTCAGTCAGAGCCACGTGAGGGCTGGAAATAGGGTGAGGAAAGTGAGGCACTTGGAGTACAAAGTTGAGCAAATGCTCTCAGCTTCCCTTGTACCCTAGGTTGTCTCCCTCATGTCACCCTAGTCCTACTCTGGGTGATGCTGGGTCACAGGACTCTGAGGATACCCTGGAAAAGTTTGGCATATTCTTCGATGCATCATAAAAACATCAAAATTTTTCAATTGGAAGTTAAGTTAGGCAACTGACAAGAAGGAAACAGAAAAAAAAAAGAGAGAGAGAGAGAGAAAATAAGGCACAGGAACACCTAGAGAAAACAACTGAAACAACTGTGTCAAAACCCATACTTGTTTTTAAATAAGCATTTCCAGGAATTGAGGTGACACCGGAAAATGAAACTGAAAGTCTGTTTTCAGTGCTGGGGGTGGGCCAGCCTTGCAAGACACAGTCAGACAGTGGAATGGAGGGCTGTACCAGCTTCATCAATTGAGAAACTTACTGAGATCCTACCGTGCACAGGCAGTGTGCTCAGGCAGTGTGCTCTCACTGTCAAGTACTCTCAGGGGATCAGACGTGGACTATCACCTGTGGACTCCTAGCACAGCAACAGAGAAGACAGGCAGCAGTATAAGCCTCAGCACAAGAGGAAAAGATAATCACCCATGAGCTGTGTAGGGGCAATGGGAAAATTCCCCTCTGACCTCTCAAAGACCACTAGAAAGAAACAAAGATCAAACAGGAGAAAAGGCATATGAATTTATTTTCATGAAAAATGGGAAAACCCAGCATGGGGGACAATCACAGAGGTATGATTAATTACCAGTGTAACATTATGCACACACTTACATATCCCCTTTTCTATGGGGGAGGGAAAGGTTGGGACAGGTAGAAAATTTTTGAGGACTTATATTCTTTATGGAGAAAATGGCCTTCAGGACAGTCTCTGAATTTTGAATGAACCCAAGGGAAAGAATCTTCTAAGGGGAGTTCATGCAAATGTAGTTTTATTTTTCAGTCCTCTATTTGAGATTGATTAGGGGAATTCAGGTGGTGATAAACGGCAATTCTCCCTTTTGCAGCCTGGTCTTAATGCAGATAAAAACAATTCCAGAGAGAGCTCCCTTTGCATTAAATTGCTCAGCATGCCAAAATAAGCCGTCTTCACTGAGTGACAATTCCTAGGCCCCATCAAATCTAGAATGCTTGCGGCCACAAGGCAAGGCTTATATATTCAAATTAAACTCCTAGAATGTAGCTGGAGAGATTCCCCCAATACCTCCTTTTCTGATACATTTGATTTTCAAAGTCAATTCTGTACTGGGGAGAAAAGAATTCATATTTGAACATGCACTTCAGGACAGGCACTAGGTGAGAGTCACCTACGTCATCTCCTTTAGTCCTCATGACTATTGAGGTAGATAATAGCACTGCCACTAGCAAATTCATCCACCATTTAGCTACTTGTCATTATTTAAGTTGTCCTTCTTCTTCATACAGGTAACTTTATTTTTTTATTTATTTATTTTTTATTTAGAGACAGGGTCTCACTGAGTTGCTTAGGGCCTCGCTAGGTAACTTTAAATTTACACTTTTAGCTGAGTGCAGTGATGCACGCCTGTAATCCCAGCGACTCAGGAGTTTGAGGCAGGAGGATTGTGAGTTCAAAGCCAGCCTCAGCAACATAGCAAGGTCCTAAGCAACTCAGTGAGACCCTGTCTCTAAATAAAATAGGGCTAGGGATGTGGCTCAGTGGCCAAGTGTCCCTGAAGTCAATCCCTGGTTCAAAAAAGAAAAAAAAAAAACTACTCTTTTTCCTCTAAAGGTTTTAGTAAGTTTAGTCACCAAAATGCACTCACAGTGTACATATTGTGAAGGAAGACGTGTCTACAAATTTTTAATGTGCTTAAGCATGGAATGCATACCAAAGTATGAGGCTCAAAGAGGGCAAGATGGATGAACTTTATGCAGAGCTGAACAGGGGTATAGCTGCTGGACTTTTCTGGGAGGGAGGGTGGTGCAGGCACTAGAAGGGCAGGGAAGGAGGAGTACAGCGATGTTTTTTTATACAGGTGAAATTTCCCAGGCCACCTGGGGGTAACCTCTCTTTGGACAAACTATCTCAATTTCTTCTTCCTGAAAAAAGATCTTTCCTAGCTAGGAAGGGGATATCAAATAGAAAAGCCTCTACCAGCATGACTGTGTACTTTACTAGTGCAGGTAGATAGACATTTCTTTTAACAAAAGAATCCTTCCAGAGCCTTCCTTTTGTCTAAGAGGTTGGCAGTCTCTGAATAGCCAACTTAAATATACCCCAGAAATATGTTTGGAGTGAGATAGTTTGATCTCCCTCACCAGTAACTGTTGGATCCTGGACTCCAACTCTGATGAATACTAAAACTCTTGCTCATTAGAAAGTGCCTATGAGCCCACTCAAAGGGAGAAAATCAGTCTTACTGATGAGACACTGTGTCAGCAGCCTTCTACCCCCTGTGTTCCAGAGGGCGATTCACTGGAATAGTCCTTATCATCCTGAAGACACATGTGGAAACCAGGTCAGATAAACTAGTTTCCTCATTCAATCACCACGCATTGCCTGAACATCCATATATTCCATGTTCTTTGTCTGGAACTAAAGTAATAAACATGAGTATGAGAGAACCTCCCACAACAGGAAGGAGAACTGGGAGGTGCCCCGCTCTGAGGTTAAGTTCAGTTCTTTCTCTCACTAAAGAAATTAGAAGTGACTGCAACTGTGCATCCTCTGCCTCACACAATTCGGGAAGGGAGCTGCTCTCAGTGGTGCACTTTTCTCTGCAGCAACCTGAAGACAGGCTCTTGGCCTTAAGGAGACAAGTAGGTGGAAACAAAGTTGAGTAATGGGGTAGACAGAGAGAGACAACAACAGACCATGACAAATTCTGAAATCCAGATGGGAAACTGAAGTTGGAGTTCTTTGATTAGGTTTCCAAAACCAAAGGCAATAACGGCTTCTGTTTCTGTTCCCTGGGCCCTCTGAGTCATCCTCCTTTTTTCACTAAAAGTAGTAAATGCTCACAGTTGAGCAGTTTTATCATCTTGCTTCTTGCCAGTATAATTTGGGGGTGGAGGTGAGGGGATATAGCAGCCTCCTTTCATTTTGTACTCACTGTCTCTTTCAGATCAAGCTGGCAGGCTTTCTATTGTACTAATGACTTGGGTCTTGGAGATCAGAAACAGGTCCTTACTCCCTGGTGTTGAAGATTAAAAACCCAAGCAATACCAAGGAAGTGTGTAAAAAGCAAAATTTGTTTAAGAGAGTGGTAGAGACAGACATCCAAGAGAAGTGGCCCTAGAGCTGGGTTTATACAGGATGGGGTGCATCTTGTTCTTTTACAGACCCCAGAAGCCCCCTTTTAATTCTTGCCTTCTCTTTCTTCTGCATGTGTGTGCCTGGAAGCAGAGAAGTGGGAATTAATAATTAGCAACCCAGAGTGTCCAGTAGCATGATTGCAGAGGTTAACAACCCATTGTCCTCTGTGTAATAACCAGTCCTCATCCTCTCTGGACCCCATCATTCATTACTTACACTGACTGCCTGATCTTTGCCACCTGCCTCAGTTTGCTAACAAATGTGACATATTCTGTCCACCAAGGCCAGGCAGCGCTTTAGGCAGATTGCTGGCAAAGAAAGCATGCCAACTGGAAAACAGGGAAAGAAACTTCAGCTGGAAAACAGGGAAAGAAACCTTAGAAGGGGAGACAGAAAAGTTTGCAGAGCCCATTCTTTGATTCTTTAACATGCTCAGTCTTTGCCAGAAACTGTTTTTTGTTCTCAAAATTGATCGCTGAATAATAGATAGTCCCTGCTCCCTGGGGTCACAGTCAGTGCTCTAAGGGAAGCAGACAAGACCATGAAGGTTCCAGTCAATGGTGTGTAGTAAATGTTTAACTCTCAGGAAAAGAAAACTCCTGGTTTGGAATTTTATCATTGTTGGGGAGCAAACCTGGGGCCTCGTGCATACTAGGTGAGTACTCTACTGAGCTATACTCCCTGCCCATAATTCCTGCTTATAAAATTTTCCTATTTTCATCACATAAATACATCCTCTGTGGCCAATTTAAAGTTACCTATTCCAACTGAAAGTTGGGAAGAAATGCATAATAACACATGGTTATGCAGTGGATCCTCTGTACATATAGGATGGACAAATGTGGACTCCAGGGCATAAATAATAGTACAGTATAATGCAATAATTTAGACTGATCAGATTTTCAATTCCACTTTCTTTTGGCTTTAATACACTTTATTTTATTGGAAATGTACATGATTTCTTTTTTATTAAGGTGAGTTTCACATAATATCAAATTAACTATTTTAAATTATGCAGTCCACTAGAATTTAGTACATTCACAATGTTATAGAACAAGTACCTTTACTAATTTTCAAACTAATCTTATCATCTCAAAAGACAACCCCATTCTTCTCTTCCCCCCACCCCTCACCCCCATTATGTATCAAAATCCACTTAACAGGGAAAACATTTGACCTTTGCTTTTGGGGATTGGTTTATTTGACTTAGCATGATATTCTCCAATTCCATCCATTTACCTGCAAATGCCATCATTTTATTCTTCTTTATGGCTGAATAATGTTCCATTGTGTATATGTAATGGAGAAACTTTAGATTTCATAGAGGGAAATGAGAAGGGAGAGGGGACGGGGTATGAAAGATGGTGGAATAAGACAGATATCATTACCTATGTACATGTATGATTACATGAATGGTGTGAATCCACATAGTGTATACCTATAGAAATGAAAAGTACCCCATTTGTGTATAATGAATCAATAACAAAATTAAAAAATTAAAAAATTAAAAAAAATAAAAATGAAAAAAGACAAACAATCGCTCCCCATTCCCACCTCCCATAGGTCTTGGCAACCATCAAATCTGTCTTCAGTCTCTATGGATTTATGTATTTTGAATATTTCTTATAAAAGTAATGACAATATTTCACTTTTCTTTATGGTTCCTTTAACTTAGAATAATGGTTTCAAGGTTCATCCACACTGTAGCTATCTCAGAACATCCTTTTATGGAAGATTCTGTTCCATGGTATGAATGTACCACATCTTATTTATGCATTAATTAATGGGCATTTGGGTTATATCCATCCTCTGGCTACTATGAAGAGTACACTTGTGTATAAGTATTTCTAAGACATTTTCAATTTGGGGCAATGTATACATGTCATTACAATTCCTAGGCCATATCATAATTCATTATTAATCAGTTTTATTTTTAATTTTTTGTTTGTTCTAATTAGTTGCACATGACAATAGAACGCATTTATAGAAGTAAGCTTATTTTAGTTTTTATATTTTTCTCTCTCCACATTTTTTATCAGTACATTATAGTTGTACATAATGATAGGATTTGTTGTTAGGTATCGGTACCTACACACAATGTAACAATATTATCTGGCCAGAGTCATTCCCCAGCATATCCCTCTCCCTCCCTGCCTCCTATCCCCTGGTCTACTTCCTCTGCTGATTTCTCCTTAATTATTTTTTGACCTCCACATCTTTCTTTTACTTTTTCCTCTCTAGCAAAGTAAACTTATTTTAATTGTGGATTTTAGTATTTATTCTTGTACATTCATTCAGTTTTCTCCTCCGTCCTTACTGTTTTTGGTTTTCTTTGGCTACCTCCTATGTCTTTTTTTTTTATCTTAAATTCATTTCTATTCAGTGACCTGTTAATTTCAGTTTTGTTGTCTTTCCTACAATCTTTGTTCCATTGCTTTGTAATGTCTTAATGCATTCTAATTCTTAATCTTTTTAAGAAACTGCTAGACTATTTTATGACAGCTGCACCATTGAACATTCCCACCATCAATGTATGAAAGTTTCACTTTCTGCATGCCCTTTCCAACATTTGTTAATCCTTTGTTATCATACCTATCCTAGTGGATGTAAAATATTCAGCATGGTATTAATTTGCATTTTTCCAATGATTAATATTATACATCTTTGAATATGCTTTTTGGCCATTTGTACATTTTCTTAGTAGAAATATCTATGCAATCATATGCCCATTTTTAAATTGGATTCCTTGACTTTATGGTAAAGAGTTGTAAGAGTTCATTTTATTTTCTGTGCATTAAATCAATCTAGGATATATATCAGGCAAATATGTTCTTCCATCCTTTGGATTGACTTTTCATTTCCTTGATCATATGCTTTGCAGCACAAGGGTTTTTTTATTCTGATAAGCTCTCTCTTTGTCTCTCTTTCTCTCTCTCTCTCTCTGTCTCTCTCTCTCTCTCTCTCTCTCTCTCTCTCTACCTTTCTTTGGCATTTGGTATCATGTAAGAATCCACTGTCAAATCTAAGATCAAGAATATTTACTCCTGTATTCTTAAAAGGGTTTTATCTTTTTACCTCTTACATGTATGTCTTTGATCCATTTGGAGTTAATGTTTGTATATCACATGAGGTAGGGCTCTGACTTCCCTCTTTTGCATGTGGACATCCAGTTGTCTTTATATAAAGGTATATTTTGTTTGTGTCAGTGTTCTCCAGTCTCTTTCTATTCTCTATTTCATTCATCTCCACGTTAATCTTTATTATTTTCATCCTTATGCAGTTCTAGAGTTCAGTTTATGCTTCGGTTTCTACTTCCTTATGGTATGAAAATATGTTAATGACTGAAGTCTTTCCTCTTTTATGATTTCGAAATTCATAGCTCTAGTTTCCCACCGAGCATTGATTTCACTGCATCCCCTAAAACTTGGCTGTTGCATTTTAATTTATAAGCATATCAAAGGATTGTCTAAATTCCAATGTAATTTGTACTTTTAAAAAGTATTTTTCAATTAGTTCATTATAGTTACATATAATATTGGGGTTAATTTTAATGTAATTATACATATAAACATTTGTGTAGGATTATTTATTTGAATACCTGTTTCAAATTTTAGAGTGCATACCTAAAAGTAGTATTTCTAGGCCACATCGTAATTCAATATTAAACTTTTTAAGTAACTGACATACAGATGTTTCCTATTACAGCTGCATCATTTTGCATTATTGCAAAGAATGTATGAGTTTCTTCTATATATCCTTTTAAGCATTCATCATTAAAGTTGTCTGATTCTTTCTTCTTTTTACTTAACTCTGCTATTGAAATTTTCATGAATCCATTTAAGCTGCAATTTTTAGCTTCAGAATTTTGGTTTAGTCTTGTTTATAATTGGTGCTCCTTTATTGATATTCACTATTTTAGAAGATACAATTATTCTGGTCTCCTTTGTTTTTTAATTTTCTTTACTTCTTAGAGCATATTTAAATCAGTTTCTTTAAAACTTTTGCTTACTAAGTCCAGTAATTTTAATCCCTAAATAATCTCTTATTTTTTTCTGTAAATAGTCCATGTTTTCTTATTTCTTAACAGACTCAAATTTTGTAGAAAATCGAACATTTTAAAATTATCATGTAATTACTCTGAAATCAGATTCTCCCTGATGCTCAGGGTTTGTTTATTTTTTAAATTTTTTATGTGTCTTTCCTCATATATTTAATTTTAATGTGCTGATAATATTCAAGATATGCTTTCTTAACAATCTCAAGTTCACAACATTCTGTGCAATAGATGTAGAGAAATTATAAATTAAATCTGATTAAATCATTGTACCCTTTGACAAATACATCTCCATTTTTTGCCCCACCCCCTGCGAAGTCCCTGATGACCAACATTTTGAGCTCTCTCCATTTGACTCATCCCATAAAAGCAAGATCACACAGTATTATTCTTTCCATGAAGGTCTGATTTCATGCAGCATCATATCCTCCAGGTTCATCCATGTTGTTGCAAATGGCAGGATATCCTCCTTCTTTGATGGCTGGTGGGGGCTGTAATTATTTAAGGAACAATTTGAAATAGTCTTTGCAAGGCTCTCTTTGTCATATGTGGTCTCTGAAGTGTCAGTTCCCCTAGTCTATGTTCAGCTGAGCTAATGATAGAGGTTTATTTTAATTCTTGAAGAAAGAAAAAATGCCTCATCCAATCGTGGCATTGGCTCAGTGTTGGGCTATTCCCTCAACACCTAGCCACACCCTTTACCATTCTGCCTGACTTCCCTTCCTGCTTTTCCTGAACCTAAACATCAGTTAGAGGTACAACCTTGGGTTTCTCAGGCATTTACTTGGTATGTATCCTGCTGAGTGAATGCATGTGGCTTTCTAAATTCCTATATCAGGAAGCTTTCAATGTCCTACTATCCCTCACGTCTCTCTCTCCAGTCTTTTCCCCAGGTTTTTAGCTCATCTATGTTTTTTCTCAGATTCTTTTTTTCACAGGAAGTAAAGGTAATGCATTTGCCTTGCGGTACTTTTAGGGAATATGCTTTGATGCTTTGAAAAGTCATTTTTATGACCTGAGAGAAAAAGCTAAGGGTGAAAAAAAAATAAAGAAAAAAGAAGAAAAGGAAAAGAAAGTGTCTTAGGTCAGTTCTTCAAATTGCACCAGATAGGTTGAACAGATAAAATTCTTGAAGTACAAGATCTTCTCTGCTCTTTTAGATCCAGGGACCAGGATTCCACACTGGGAAAACAGGCTGCTCTTTTCAAGACCTCTTCTGAGCATAGGAGGACAGTGAGCAAAGGGTAAGTAAAAGTGCCACAGCACTCCCCTACCACTTTCATGGTGCCCTTGTATTGGTTCAGCAATCACCGTGTGGTTATAAACCTGTGACTATTTCCCAGGGTTCCAACAAAGATGATTCTGATAGCTGTTCCTTGTTTGTCCATTGTTTCAATAAAAAGGTCGAGCCCTGGGGCCACTCACTTACCTCATCACATGAAATGTAACTCCTGTACAATGTTTTTCATAATACACATAATCTAGTATCAAACCATGTGTGCACATTGGATGGAGAAGTCTTGAAAATATGAAGTCTGATTGTAGGGTGTTAAAAGTGACATAAATCAAAGGTGACTTTTTGGAACCTGAGACAAATAATTGTTAAATAAGGTGAATTTGATGGGCAAGCAAAAGGAGGAGAGTCTTGGTAAACAGGGGATGTGCACAATTTGGGGCATCTTATTTTGGTCCACTTTTGTAGGGAGTTTTGCTGGTGATGATCACATCTGTGTCTCAGGCTGATCACTAGAGTAGCTCTCAAAATGCACATCTTCACTCCCTCATTCCAGCCATTCAACTTTCTTCTCCCCTGTCCCCTACCAAAACATTAACTTTCCTGTGCTGTAAGTCCAGTTCTTTTCTGAGTAGGTCAATGATTAGAGACACAATGGCCACAGTGTGTGCAGTGTTCTACATGCAGACAGTAAGGCTGGGTTGTGTCCATATTGTTAAAGTGCACTTATTATTAAATTTT